>DWJN01001533.1:0-17649 GCA_018248895.1 Carystus phorcus
ACTATTTTTATTTCATCAAAAACTGACAACACAGTAAACGTCATCCAGCTTCGTCTAATTAAAAATTCGACTATAGGGACAGAGAAAGCGACTTTGTTTTATACTATGTAGTGATTATAATGTTGCAGTTCTTCGACTACGTGGGTATCGAAGACCCGCGTATCGCGGAGTTCTGCGCGGCGACGTGCGAGCCGACCCCGCACGCGATACTGCGGACCTGTCTGTTGCGGAACTTCGGCGCCGGCGACAGACATATCAACACAGAGGTCCGCTACCATCCTATCATTATCCCACCATTGTTTTATATTTACTCCTTAAGAAACGAGAATATGAAGTTTATTTTAAAATAGTTGCTGTACACTGGGGACCATGTTTGGATGTATCAGATTAAGCAGTCCACGATGATATCCACTTTATATCATATCTACTACGTTCAAATACCTCAAAAGGGCCTCTACGTATTCGACTTGGGTCCTCACACAAGTTTTTTAAATGACCACCTCCACGGAATATCGGACCGAAATATCAACCCGTGAAACTTTAAGCTGAATTGCAGTCAATTGAAATTGTATTGGTCCACATATTACACTCATTTGTACATATTAATTACATTAGATTATAATTGTTGAAACTCAAATTATATGTTAGAAATTGAAGTGTATATAAGACGATTATTACATAATCAGATGAAGAAGCTGGAGTACCAGAAGATCGAGCTGACAATGAAGGTGGGCAAGCACAGCGCTACTGTCGTCTGCAAGAACAAGAAAACGGCGAAGCAGCGCGCCTCGCAGGCCATACTGCAGGTAACACCGGCCGTATAGAGTGTAGCGTTATTCATTTACACTTTTTTATTAGTACGTACACACACACGTAGTCACAATGTACGTACGTACGCACGCACACGGCCATCTCTACTTATTTATTTATTTATAACACACCAACAGCAGTACACACATTTTTGAACATTTTTTACAGATATTTATTTAGTCTTGTGTGAGTGCCAATTACAGGCGTGAACGACATTTACATAAAAATACTAGAAACTTATTATAAAACGAAACTCAAGCTGTTTGCAACAATTTAGACTTGTGAATAAAAATAAAAAATACTTATAATCTTACTATATCTATTTTTATATACTTATATTTTTCAAATAAAACTTTTTTTTTTAAATAAAAGTATTTCGCGTTGGTGTTATTATATTCATTCTAAATTCTGTCTTATTTGTAAGTGACTTGACTTTCTGTGCGTTTTCGGTTTCTCTTAGCAGTCTTTATTTAGAAACCTTCAGGAGCATGGTGTTATACGACACTCGCTTACCCCTTATGGTACAGTTAAGAGGAATTTACGTATTTATATTAGTGGAGATAGTGGCCAACCCAAGTGTCGGAAATTTTCATGCAGCCCGAAGGCCTCTGACATGACTTGACGACTGAAGAAACAACCTGGTCCGACGGCTTTACGTGCCCTTCGAGGAACGAAAGCGCTCAAGAAATGTTTGCCATTAGCAATCACTCAGGTATCGACCGCGCCCGTAGTTGCTTAACTCTGTCGATCATTTAGAATCGACTACACTACTAATTCTAATTCCCTCCACCAATCCGCATTGGAGCAGCGTGGTGGATTATGCTCTAGACCTCCTCAGTGTTGAGGAGAGACCCGTGCTTAGTAGTGGGCCATTAATGGGTTGAAGGCATACTACTAAGGCAGTCGTCCACCCCTGCTGGCGGTGCCGATAGCCAGGACAAACATAATGGGCAAGGCGCCACTTACCAGAGCTATTAGGACCCTGAATCTGGCTCACGATAGGCTTGATATATTCTCGTGCCAGTTGGGTGAGTTCGCAAAAGTGACATTATATTTATTATGTTACAGTACTAACTAATTTTCCTAGTATTGTTTTGTGTTTTGTAATAAATTAATTAGTAAGTAAGTAAATCACTGCCACTCTATCGCATTAGGCACTCCCTGTAATGATAGCTGTGATGTTATAAATAAATAAATAAAGTAATTAATAAAGATGACATTCCCAGGCGCTGCATCCGCACGTTCGGTCGTGGGGCTCCTTACTGCGGCTGTACGGCTCGCGGTCGGTGAAGAGCTGCAAGGAGAAGAAGCTGGAGGAGCAGCAGATAACCCTCCTCCAGGACAAGGCGCGCCACAACGAGCCCAACTACGCGGTGCTGGAGAAGCTACGCAACGAGATGAGGAAGCTGCGGGAGCGGGACGCGGCCGTCGTCCCCATCGGCACGCTGCTGCTGACAGACGACCTGCCGACACACTCCGGCTCCAACCTCAACAACGTGGAGCTGTGACCGTCCCATGAACCAACCAGGGTTGATTGGCCCTTCTCAACTGCGGTTGTAGGGTATTTGACATGTTTTTTAAACATTTAACACTATTTAGTAGAAGCTGAGGAATTTACAAATAGTTTTCTTTTAATTCTGATAGGTTTGTCTTAAATATTCAAATTGCAATTTATTTGAATAAACCGCCAAAATGTTACTATGAGCAATATGGCGTCTTAATGCCTTCGGAGACGTCATTTAAATAGAAAATAAAGTAGTGTCGGCGAAATGAAGTTCGCAGCAAAATGACGTCATCCTAGATTTGATAGCAACTGGACCGTTTTGTGTCACTTGACTCTTGACCGACGTCTAACAAAATTTATTTTTAAGTTTGGATTTTTAAGAAAGTCAAGTCATTAGTCATCATATATTAGAACAATAACATTATTAGATGTCATTAGAAACAATGTCACAATTCAAAAAGGAATCTGTCTAATACACTGAATTCAGTAATATTTTAACCGATACATGTTGTGGTATTTCATTCAATATTTTATGCACACCTGTAGGCATTTCTTTAGAGCAATAAATGATTGTCTTAATACCTTCGTAAATTGTGTAACGTATTGTAACTATTTTGTATTATTGTCCTTATATTTAAGTGAAAAGGAAGGTATATTTTAGAGCGAGAAATTATGACTAGGATAGGATTGTAGTAGCGTAGTAGATCACTATCAGTAGGGGGCGCTGTCTACCATCGGCTTCGGAAGAAATTCCATGCTGCATCATGGTGTCAAATAAATATGGATGGATTATATTACTATATTTTTTATCAAGAACAAAATAATACAAAAAACTGCGGGGCTGTTTACTAGAAGCAAGCACATACTAGAAGCTTCGCTATATTAACTACAGAGGGCGCCCTCTATCGAACATACGGAGAATTTTATTTAGATGCCTTTAACCGATTAATGGCCCACTACTGAGCACGGGTCTCTCCTCGTCACTGAGGAGGTATAGAGCATATTCCACCACGCTGCTCCAGTGCGGATTGGTGGCGAGGTTAGTGGCCAACAAAAATGTCAAATAGCTTGATGACTGCTATGTTTATAACAATGGGGCCGACGGCTTAACGTGCCTTCCGAAGCACGGAAACGCTCAAGAAATGTTCCCCACTAGCCGGTCACCCATCCAGGTACCGACCGTACAGTTGCTTAACTCTGTCGATCGTATAGAGAGTGTGCGGCTGTGAGCGCTTCATAATATAATATTCAGATAATTCTTGTATCATTTATGCAATTTTATCTATTTAAGTATTATACTGAATTAAAATAAGCTATCATAAACGACTTTACAAACAAACAAAGTTTTCCTCTTTATAATATTAGTGTAGAATAAAGAACCTGAACAACTCTCGTGAATGTTTTTGATGACATGCGATTTTTTATGAAATTAAATGTTAATTATTACTGAATCTAATAAAGATTTCCGTGTAATCTAGCTGCAAATGAAATTGAACTCTCAAATTTAATACTGAATTATAATATTGACTAATTTAATTAAGACATAAATAATACACCTTGTCTCATATCTTTTATGGTAAATGAAATAGATTTTTTAATGTTATATAGCTTTAAATTTATGTAATGATTAAGTTATACTTAACTTTATCTAAACTATTTTATTAGCTATATTATGTCAAATGAAAGATGTTTCTACATCCCTTACTTTTAATTGATTTAGTGCCTTGGTTATGTGATTAAGTCATTAATTTGGTGTGTGTCATCTCGTGTATTCTATTATATGTATAATGTATATCAAACAAGGGTTATTTTAGGTTTAAAAATATATTTTAAGGAAATGATTGTGAGCCGAAGACATTATGCTAAGATTTTGAAAAATCTGTTTAACTAGTTATTGTTGACTTGTTTTATAGAACGCTACAAAACAGGTGTCTTTAATCCTTATATTAATTTGTAATTCTTATAAAAATCATTGTTTCAATGCACCGCCGCCAAAACGTTTCTACTGACTAGCTTTGGTGACGTCTTTTGCCTGTACAATAATATTAAGTAGAAGACGAACAAATGTTTACCGGCATGTGACGTCATCATAGGATTATAGTAGATGATCAAGAATTATATTTAATGTGTGATCAAGTTTCATTATTTAACTTAGAAAACATTTATTACTAGGATAATGTAGTTTCTTGTGTGGCGTGTATGTAAATCAAGTGTCAAAAAATTAAGTGTCTAGATTATGTATAGGTACTTACATACTGGTGTAGGCTTCTACTAAGTAAATGTGCTTTACCGACCAACACTATGTCACCAACCACCATCAGGTGGTACAGTGTTTTTATATTAATTATAAGTGACCGCTTATACTTATAATTAATATAATATAAGTGACCGCTTATACTTATAATTAATATAAGTGACCGCTTATACTTATAATTAATATAAAAAACGTCAAAGATTTTCGAAACATGATTTTTTTCTGCCTTTTTTTAACGATGTGAAATTATCTTTTACTATACAATTTTGAGGAAGTAAAACATTATAGGAAATTATTAAAAAAAATTGCAGATTGATTTCTTTCAATTTTACATATCTACGTAATTAATAAAAAGCATATATCGCACCCTTAGTAATATAAGGGCCAACTAATAAAATTGGATATTTGAGTTTTTGTCATAAATGGGTTATATTGTAAAAATATTGTAATATTGTATAAATATAACCCATTTATGCCAAAAACACAAATATCCAATTTTATTAGTTGTGCTCTTATATTACGAAGGGTGCGATATATGTATGACACCACAATTTTTGCTGCCTTTCCTAAAAAAGTCCATTTTTTGGTTGAGTGAGATATGTATACAATATATATATATTAGGTGAAAAATAATCTTATCAAAGACTAACTAATGAAACTTATAATGTCACAACCTTTAGTCGCGCCATCTCGTGCCGAAGTTTGGCAGCTTTTCCTTTGCGTGAATGTCCTACTGGCGTCTGTGTTGTGTGTAGTCTTCTCACTTGATGTTTGTAGCTGATTATAATTAGTATTTTATTGCCTTTAGAATTAAGTTTGTTGCTTCTCTAGACTTGTGTCTTATATTCCTTGGTGCTTGATAATATACTGAATGTACTAAATGAACTAAACTTAATTTTATAATGTTTTCGTCTACGTTATAAGAGCCAATTAGCGCTATATTTTAAGTATTAGTAGTAACTAATAACGGTACTCATAACATGTGTACACCCTATTTTCATCCAGATATGACTTTCTTATTGGTTAGTATAGAAGAAATCGCTTGTTAGCGATTAGGCTGCCCATTGTATTGTGTCAATCATTACTGTTTTAGAATGTATATGTTATGTGTACAAACGATGAAGTTATAAATAATAATAGATTGGCAACTAAGTCATTGCCGCTTTTGTTGATAGATTCACTCTAGTTTTGTTTTGTTAACGTGGTCAGAGCATCTAACAAATATTTTTAATAGCAAAGATCAAACCATTTACGAACGGGGAATTTGTACACTGCCATAACGATGGAAAAAGGTCATCCACGAAAAGGTCATATCTAATTTTCCTTCTTATTTGGAATTCGGTAATGACTTAGTTGCCAAAACAATACATAAAAATTATAAGTAAAAATAAAACTTAAAAAAAAAAAACAAAGCTTTTATTAAATGCCCTAAAAACGGTTAAAATAAACTTTTCTATATATTTTAAACGTTTCGAAAATACAGTTTACTCATTATTAGAGTATATCTGTTTTGTATAGTACTTGACTTTGAACAGAAATAAATCTTGCGCGGTCCACGTAGTGTTGCAAAAGTTATGTCAATGAGAATTCCTAGTTTATTTCGATATATTCATATTATACACTATTTTGTAGTATCGTGTTCTTGTTCAAAATAAGTCTATACATTACATTTTCATTAAATTATAGTAATCTTTTGTAGTGACAAGGGTAAGCTTTAGATGATAAGTTTAAAAGTGTAACACGTTTGCAATATCAATCTGTTCAGTAGTGTTAAGATATTTTTAAGGTAATCATTATGATTAGAACTGTGTTCTAGTATTTTGTTCGATTTTCGTTTGGAACCCTACTGACGTAGAAATGTGTTATATTATTAATTAGTAAGAAAATATTCGATGTTATCAAGTTAACTTAGCTACTAACTTGTAGGGTCAACTTACCCTGATGCTCTGTTTCAGGAAACACGTGTTGGTGGTATATGTTGGTATATACTTTTATTTATTGTAACTGCATGTTTCTATTGTGGGAGTGAGGGAGGTGCTACGCATGTCTAACCGCCAATTTCTGAAAGGCTTGTCAAAATGTCGTTCATATAACCCGCATGCAAACGTGAAAGTTCTAAGAAGTCAATTCGAGTTTCTGAAACGTTGATTAGCGAATAATTTCTGAATAATTATGGTTTCTGCAACCCAATTGACGTTTAACAATAGATTTGAGAGTGATTTTCTTAATTTTTTCGTTGATCAGCCTTTCAGAAACCGTATACCGTAACCGTAAACCGCCGTAAGAGATATACCGTCATACATTTTTCTCGCGGATTGTTTCAAAGTAGACTAATGATAACTTGATAACAATGGATCTCCGCAGAGTAACGTTTGATACTATTAACTAAATAATCGGTGATGTTTGATGAAGCAATTACTAATGCAACCTGTTTAACGAAGTAAGCTTTAAATAAGTAAACTATACCTTAAAAACAAATGTACCTATACAATGTTTTGTGTAATAGCAATATAAGATTGTAAAGAGGAAGAACCATATCGCTTGTGCCGTGGTCTGCTTAGTTTTGTTCCTAGGGTAGAGGTGTCGTAAAGTTCTGAATAGATGGCGCCAGTAGAGTTGGAGACACTTGTATATTATATAGTCTTCAGATTTACGTGTTCAGAATTCAGTATGGAATGTTTTTAACACGATTATTTTTTTTATTTTTGATGCACTTTTTACTGTTTTTTTTTATCAATTGAACAAATATGTTTTAACTTTCAAACGCACTGAAAATCCATTTTGTTATGATAGACTAAAAGATGTATATAATCTAAATGTGTAGTAGGAAAAATTATAATGAAAGTAGAATGTAAAGCCCCACCACAATGTAGCGTCTAGTAGCGTCACGTAGCGGCAATGTTTGGCAGCTGCCTTCTTCTTTGTGTTATTACTGACGCTCAGCTCCGAGGGATGGATGACATGGTCAATATGTGGGCACGGTTGATCTTGACTCGTTGAAGTAACCTAAATACATATATATATGACTCAAAACTGACTGACTGACTGACACAGTGTTCTATCAAGGCACAGCCCAAACCACTGGACGGATCGGGCTGAAATTTGGCCGCAGGTAGATGTTATGACGTAGGCATCCGCTAAGAAAGGATTTTGATCAATTCTACCCTCAAGGGGATAAAATAGGGGATGAAAGTTTCTTAAAGCCAGCGAAGTCGCGGGCAAAAGCTCGTCTCTAATATATAATATACCCTGTAATGTATAATAATACTCTGTTTAATACCGACAATACTAGCAAGATGGTAGTTGTTTCATTAGTGTCCTTATGCCTGTCAGAAGCCCGGAACGGAAAAACTAAGGTTTTATCACAGAGTAGCATTTGTTTATGCCGTAAGCAGGAAAATGACCAGATCGGTCACCTAATGGTAAGTGATTACCAACGTCGAAGATCATTAGCAACACTAGGGATGACATCAAGGATGGGATAGCAGGAAGGAAGCGTCGGACTCGTTTCTCGAAAGAGCCCATCTCATAGCACTAACACTAATCTATACTACATAGTATTCTATGTGATTAAGGAAACTCGGGATTTGAAGGGACCCTGTTTCGTTCCTACCTTCAATGGCACTCGTCTTTTTGTCCCCCCTTTGTTCTTCAGTGGCATTCGTCCTTTCGTCGTGAACATCAAGCCGGGACGGGTGCGTGGTTTGCTTCCTTATACGTTATACGTACCGTTGAAGATTTGAATAGCTTCCCGACATCGGCGTTCCCGCCCTTTTTTGATGTGCAAGTTTCAAGAGGAGAGTGAATAGGCTATTATTAAGTTAGTACGCTTACCATCCTAGACTTCGTCTTCACTTAACTTCAGATAAGATTTAATGTTAACCATTAGCTTAAAAATTAAAGACATTATGATTGACCACCTAAAGCATTTGCAAACTAGAAGAAGTTTAATAACAATGCAGCAGAGTCTGTCCACTTTGAAAGTTCAGTCGGTTTTGTAACCGTATGGCGTCCAAATGAATAGCTCCTTTAACTGCCAGCCGCCACCCACAGGTATCGCTAATATGGTAGTTTTGAACCATTTTCGGGGCAGGTTTCTATAAGGCAAAGAGGTTCTAGCCTGGCTAAGCTCTGTAGGCACCTAGTGGGCAGGAAGGTCATTCTACGTTCACTCGTTTGTGGCGCCTTCGCCCGCAGTCAGTGCGGAACGGCCAGCGCGCGCGCACGTCGCTCAACGTAGCGACATCTGTTTACGATCGCGAACAACTGTGTCGGACGTGCCGTTACAACAGTGTTTCATAACCGTTCTGTGATTGTTTATTTTTATAATTTCCACCCAGAATTACCTTCGGACGGTCCCACTGCCATCGACTCGACAAGAGGTTTGTCACTAAAATATTGTTTAGTACTTAGATTACTTAGTTTAGTTTATTAGCCGTCTCTGTCTTTTGTATTGTGGTTTTGCGAGAGTTTACTTCGATAGAACGGACTACGGACCCAGTTTGCGGGTTCATTTGCATCGTTTTGTATCATTCATTAGGTGTTACGGTCGTTTGTGTATATTTGTATTACCTAATGTGACCTCGCGGCTCTGTTCAATGGCTTACGCGATTGAATCTTTATAATGGGGCCTTTGACAAATTAGTGCAGAAAGTGCGCGATCCACAATTGTGCTATATTCGTTTGGAATACCTTTTATTAAATTTCTATTACAATCTACTTCATTATCTTCACTTCGTGCCTTAAACGATGTCTAACAATTTAATTTCAAAGTATAGCTAGTCACCTACTTAAAATATGAACAATTTCTAAAAGTCCTTAGCTAAATAATTATAAGGTTGATACTCAAGTAAACAGTAGCCTTTAGTTTCCTCATGTGAGGTCAGTTTTAATGATATAGATAACTATCAGAAGGTATTGTGGTACGTATTTACTTAAGTAATGTACGTTGAGTTTTATTTTTATTCAGCAGTTTTTCAGTTTTCTTTTTAGGACATCTTTTATTTAGATTATATTATAGGTATATAGTATATCGTATATTTCAAAGCATTGGCGTGTGGTTTATAGGTAGCGGAAGCCATTCTTATTGAAGTTAATCTAACAGAGGTCGTGGATGCTTTTAGGGTATATGTAACTATAAGTGTCGGCCTACTTAATAAACTTTATTAGTCTACTAGTGTACCTATATTGATTTTATAAACAACATATCAACGTTACCATTAATAAAGGAGTAAAAATTGAAAAAAAAAATTTTTGCGTTTCTTAACAAATTTTATACGCTTTACCCTTTCTACAGGCGCCACGGGTAAAAATATTTGCATCGGGTAAAACGAATGCTTTCCTATATGTCTATGTATTATGTCACTATTCATTAAAAACTTCCTGGTGCATAATAAGGCATTATATTCATGAGAGTCAGAGACCGATGTTTAGGAAGTCGATAATTTACTGAATATCACGCAATGCGTAGTTTGGTGACACTTGCTGTAAAGGCTGTGATCTTTGTAGGACTTTCTTAGAGCGGTTATTTAAATAAAGGTTAAAATGTACTAAGAATTAAATGAAGTATGTTAAAGAAAGCTTTTCAAAACTTCCCATAGCAATTATTCGATAAATAAATTGTTCAATCTGCGTTTTAGTTCGAAGAATTTTTGACAAATACTTTGACAATTTAGTCATCGCAACTCAACTATGGTTTAGTTTAGCTTAATGCTAAATATTCTTCATTAAGTTACTTCATTTTCGTATTAACTGTAACCCATTTTCTTTAGATTTAGATCACCATCTCTTTGTAAACTAATATTTTTTCTATTTGTGAACTGGATTCGCAAGTTTAGTTAAGGGCAATGCGATGGCAGACGATATTTACAGGATCGCTGCAAAGAACCACAAATAGGATTGCACTTCTTTAAATCCCATCATGAAATTTTGTTGTTTATTCTATTTATCTATTCATTTCTATTATCTTGATTTATTTCAACATTAATTCCAGATATAATATCTGAATCCTACGGTAATAGTATGATAGGCGTAAAGTATTATGTTCTAGTACGAAACGTTAATGTTACATTATCTATGTTACGCGACTTATGCGGTGTTGTTCATCGACTTGTTTGAGGTTATGTACGGGTAAGGGGAAGAATTATAGTTTACTAGTTTAAAACCGCGGTTTTACCTGGGGAAGAGTGGTTTCTCAGTGAAATTTCAGAAATATGTTGAACTATATCGAGTTTGATATCAGAGTTATTAATCGATAAGGATTTCCCTCTTATGAAGACTATGTTTGCTGTTGGATCAGAATGGTGTATATCATATTCAACTAATAGTAGGATTAGCCTTTTCATCGTTGTTTCCTGCACAATACAAAGCAATAGCAGAAATGCCTAACTATAAAGATATGGTCAAAAGTTGCCCCAATTGGAAAAATGATAATTATTCTTAAGACAAAACTGCTTGGAAAGGTGAAACTGAATATGTAAAAGCTCCATGGGAATTTTCCCAAAAAACCACTCCCGTAAGGGTATTAGCAATGTGATGCAATGTGAAAATTCGAGCTTAATACATTTGATAGTCGTTAAAAATATTTATGGATGTGTAATCGATATTTGTGCGAAGTATCGATGGGAATATTGTCGATAGCAAGTGAATTGCAAGTAGATCACAGCTAAGTAACTGTTCAGCGCTCGGTTCGCTAGTCAATCCACAGCTATGCATGCCTTTGCCCTTTCTAACGTTAGCTTGCTGTGACTTAAATTAAACATAGATTTGTAACGTTTTTTCTGATATTGCTTTATATATTTACTAGTTTTGAAATCGTTACTAACTAAGTCACAGATAATATCCAAAGTTCAGTTTATAAAGCGCGGGAGATTATGGACAGTTTTTTTTTTTTTTTGTTAGCATCATGTTATGCTATAAAAAATAGGCTAACTCTTGTATTGATAAGATGTATAATAATTAAAATTTGTTGTATCTATTTATTATTGTCAAATAAAATAAATACGAAAATAAATAATAAAATAAAATGTTCTCTCTCCGATCGAATGCGGTTTGTGTATGACACAAAAATGTCCAAATTACCAACTTTCATTCCAAAGTAATAGCAGAGTATGCTAAAATTTGTTACTGAAATTTAGACCGTATTTCTTTGGTGAAGCTAGCAGATCTGGTCAGAGACTTATGGTTAGGCACGTTAATGGTTTCTTTAAGCCATTCAGAGGTTCTAAGTACATCAAACGCGGCATCTACAAGCAGCTAGCGCTCGGAATGTGCCTATTACTTGAGTTCCGCCTCTCGGACTCGGATGCGCCAGAACAAGTACTACGACGCCACGGTAAAATGGCGGGAATTGTTGCGCGAGTGATTAAGTGACGGGAAATGCAAAACTAGTGCCGTTTTTGTCAGTGCTATTCAATCAATAGAATAATATTTACTTTCAATTTTTTTTACAATGAAAATTTGTAGGCGAGGTTTTTACCGTGCCTTGGTGTAAGTTCAGTGTAAATATTGGATCATTTCGTTGCAATTTTGTCCACGTAAATATGCTTATGCTATAAACTTATTCGATTGTTTTTGTTTTTACATTTATTTTTGACAAACCAGAGATAACCAAAAGCCTCCCTATCTCGAAACAAGTTATAAGAAACTTAGAAAAATAAGTCGATTGAAAATCATTAGCAGATGTGTAATGCACGCAACTTCTTTACCTGTAAATGTCGCACTAAGTTAATAACTTATCCCGTCTGCTCCAGTAAACCCATAAACCCCTACTATTCTGTCATTATTAACTCCCGAGTGAGCCGTTAACTCCGGTATAGTAATGAGATTTTCGCTTTTTTCGTTTTTTCCCACACTATTCAACTTTAAATCGGCTTTTGATGTTGATTGACAAACAAGGACCTTCGTTGTGGTTTGTTTTTAAGCTGCGTCAATCACTCAATAGCATTTTTTTTATTTGTGGGGTTCCTCCGTGTTGTCCAATAAAGGCACAAAAGTGTGACAAATTGTATAGATTAACGTCGTTATTTTTAAACAGACCATCGAAAAAAGTATATAAAAAGTGACCAAACTTCGTCACAAAGCACAAATGGGTTTGAGAACCAAGTTCAAAAATGGTCTCTTCAAATAATAACACTACAGTTATCTTATTATATTGTACTAGTAACTGCTAGCGACGACTCGCGTACCGATTTCGCTTTAGTTTTGTTACCGAAATAATGCGAGTTCAAAGCAAATTTATACCCGAAAAATCCGCCTTCAACTGTTTACTTTATAAAAGAAACTAATTGGCAAACTTTCAGCGTTTTAGTTCCAAAGGTTGGGTTGGTTGCGTTTATGAGTTTGAATTTTTTTTATATACTGTACATGTTTTATATAATGATTTTACCTTAATGTCATGTATCTAATATCTACAATGTGTATCTGTAGGTTAGAAAAATTTAATTGTTTGTGCAATAATATTTGTGTCATTTCGATAAAAGTCCGGCCAAATACAAGAACGTGGTGACTTTTATTTAATTATATTTCTTTCATATAAATGTTCAAATTTTCAAATTAGGTTTAATGATTACGATATACTTCGTTGACCGTTATTTTAAGTCAGGCAGGTATAGCAAGAATGTTCAGGATTATTAGGATTTTGAAATACAAAAGCAAAGGCAACTAAAATGTTTGAACGCGACATATTTACGTATCTGAACATGTTAATCTTATCGTTAAATTAAGTAGTGTGAGAATCAAAAAGTAATAGTCGAGAAAGATATTCTAATTCTCCTTCCCGCTCATTTCTTTCTCTGTGATACTACGTATGGGGTATGTAGATGAGAATTTGTTCAAGACATAGGAAAACGTTTAAACTACCAACACCAACGTTATTATGTTTTTAGCCTATAATTTAAATAGCTTTATAAGATTATTAAATATTTTCTCAGATATCTAAAATTTGTTTAAATCTTTAGTTATAGTTTTTACTAAAATTCTAATTATTATATCAGATTTATCAATACGTCACAATAAATAGAACAGGGCAGGTGGGTCCCCAAACATTATTTTAACACAACTTTAATGATCGTTAAAAATGCACACCTGGCTGAAATGTAATGTATGTACGACCCTACCCTAAACACGTTACGAATAATGTGTTTTATGTGTTCGAAATTCAAAAATTCGGCGACACGGTAGAATGCTCACCCTGTTGTAGGTCTTTGAGAATTCGTATATACTTATTTTTAAGATCATCGAAAGGGCTATCTACAACAGTAACGAATATCTGTCTTATATAAGTGTCCCAATTGGTTTAATGTAAATTCCTCTTTTTCAGTTTAATATCCATCAGTATTGAATAACCATCCGTAGTTATTACTCTGCTGGTTGAATTATCAGTTATGTGTAACCACACACACCTATGGTTTGACTAGGTGAAAAATAATCACTACATATTAGTAGTATATGTATTGTATATTTATATAGTGGGTATGTATTTTGTAGATTTTTTTAATGTTATAGTTTCTCGATACCGCTCAGTTGGCCCATTTAAGTTAGCAGTGTTACGGATCAGGGATTACAGGTCAGGTCACGATGAAGAAGATTTGACTAGACAATGAAGTAAGAGATTTTTCTTATCGGAACTGTTAAGAAAATACGTGATTATATTTTTTAGTATTTTGATTACTTTGGTACTTAATTTGTCTACCACCGGTGCATTCACTTGTAGAAAGGACGACTTCTTTGTAAGTCTTCGAAAGTGTCTTTGTAAGTCTTACGGAATGTTGACGCTGAGATTCCTAAGCCAAAACAAATCATAAAGCAACATTACAATAATTGTCAAGGGCTCGCAGGCCGGAGTTATTTTACGGCAATTTAGCGGAGATTGGACGCTGCAGTTAGCCCGGAGGTGTCGTGGCGGTCAAGAGCTAAACAAAGCTTGTATTGTATCCTACGGCTGTTCTAACTTATTGCCTTGCTCTCCACTTAGGAAAATAGTACGATTCTTTAAGACAATGGATACCAACTGTAGATTGTATGTCTATGTGTTGCCTGTTTGCAAGTAGGTATTCGAATAAAAATAAGTATAATTAGATCATGTTTTGTAAGTTATTTTAAGCATTCTAAAGATTTAAGTAAAAAAAGCAAACAGTGGTGTAGTTTAGTCCACTCTAAAAGAGTATTTACATTTACTTTGTTGGATTGTCCAATGTGAAACTGAAACGTTACCAACCTGTTTGTATTCCTCAAAAAATTAATAACCTTAAAACTAAAAGTTTAAAAATTGCTTCGCGCGGCTATTTCCATAAAAAATACCAGCTGTTTTTAATATCTTGTAATATATTAAAATTGACATGAGTAAGTAGGACAAGTCTTTGTTTGAAAAGCGTACCAAATTAGGCAATATCCCGCCATTGTGGTGGTTAGCACTTGAGTAAACAGCCAAACGACGCGGCAACGCAGCGTGTATCCGAACTTTAAAAAAACACTCGCCTTTCTCGTAGTAGGAACTATTATTAACAACATTAACCTGTGTCCGTAGATTTCCACAAGTATATGTAATGATTCATAACACCTATTTAATTAAGTTTTCCATAAATTCGCCTAATTGCCATATTGTAGGTTTGTCATTGTTTCTTAATATCTGTGCGGTGAAATAAATATAGCTAGAATTGGGTGATAGCTGCACAAGATTTTCTTAAAAAAATATATACTGGTTAAGCTAATAAAAAATGTTGAAAATACTATTATCTTTTATTTAAGATTAGTTCTGTAGAAGACAATCGTAAGAATGTTCAAATTGTTTTGTTTAAAAGCTAGATTTAATTTTCTATGAGCAAGACAAAGAGCGATGACCGACGATTAGCCGTGGGCTTTTTTATGGGCAAAGGCGTCTGTTCGCAGGATGTATGTACGTGACTAAGTTATTAGTTTTGACTACAATTGTTCAATGGGATTTTTTAAAATAGGAATAAGTTAAAAAGATAAATAATATTGTTTATAATATCAGTATCAATTCTAGTTCTAGTATCAGTTGCAGTAAAGTTGTTTGTAATGAAAATTATTTCGCGGGTTTGAAATATCGTATACAGGGTAACCAACATTACCACCCTTACTGATATAACATGACGTTCCGTTTTACGGCTGGTTTATGAGTGAAATATTTTATTATTATAAATTTTATACATTTTAATCAAATGAGATACAAAACTTTAATTGTTCTATTTCTGAGGTCGTAAAATATAACTACTTACATAAAAGATAATATGTGAACTGGTACTCGTTTTTTTATATGCGCATCTGTTGTTGACTATGTATTTTTAAGAATTGAGCTTTTCCTCCTAATTCATTATTGTTAAAGTAATTCATGTTAATAGATATATAAAGCCTTGTTTGTCATAATCTTTGCGTTTTATTTTTGGAACATCAATTACTATTACTAAAGTTCAAGTAATTAAATGCAAATTAAGTTAATGACTTTAAAGCTCGTATTTTCTTCATAAGTTAATTGAAATTAATATCTGTGACTGAAGAAAAAGAACTTTATCTCCAACTGGAATTATTATAACTTGTTACATAGATCACAGATTCGCTATCGATGATAGGTAACAGGGCCGCGCGGTGCCAAGTTGTCGCAAGACCTTGTCCAGCCAGTTGGTATTTGCAGTGGTGACGTCATGGTGACTCAAGACCAGCTCCGGTTGCCTACTAAATAATTAAATGGCCAATAGCAAGCCAGTCGCGAACGTGGACATTGCTTGTTATAACGAATGCACCTTGTTAGTGCTAGTACCTTTATCTTCTTAACAAATCGGTACAGCATGTAACGACTTGATAGCTGTATGTGTAAAGAAGTATTTAATTGGGAACTTTTTTATTAATGATCAGAAAGTAAAAAAAAACAGTTTTACGGTAATATTTAAGATACCTTGGGTTTAGACTTCTAAATTAAAAACTTAAGCTACTATTAATTTGAATGTCATGCTTTTTTTTATTTTATTTTTCAGGCGATACTGGTCAGATAGAATTAAAGGCTAAATCATATACAAATTAAATTTGCAAGCTAAATTACTAAATTATAATGTTATATTTAAATCAATAGCAACGTGTATAAGTTGTTTGTTATTGCTTCCAAATTTTATTTCCGTATTATAAATATTATTCAGTGACAGCAGCAACTCAACTATCCATTGTATTAGCAATATGACAAAAAAATGCTGTATAGTCTTGGAAGCCGGCATCAAATCTTAGATGGCATTGCTTTATCCGATAACCGTTCATAATTGCCGCATTACATCTGATAACTGATTCCATTCAGAATGACTACTCATTTTTTTAGCCTCCGGGTCTTATAGCCATCGGATTGAAGGTGCGATAGCATAGTGTATAGTAGCGAAAATAGGCGAAGGCCTCTCAAATTACGGTTGTAACGCTTGTTTAGTTGTTTGCTTGTTCCACATGTTTTTCAATATGAGGACAAAATAAACCTATACAGTCACAACTTCGCAGTAGCAGTACAGATAAACGAATAAGCTGAATACTCATACTCATAGGTGCTTTATTCGCTTAAACCTCATTAATGGATTTTTTTAAGATTATTTGATTGTTTGGCATTTTTCTAACATAAAAAACCTCATGCTTATAATATCGGCGTATAATTGAGTTTAATAAAATGCGTTATTTCCTTAAATGATAATATACACCGGTCTATTTCGAGAATAAGGTAACAGAAAAGTATGAGTAACCATAATTTATAAAGTCCCGTAATAACGACACGACCCTGTCGTTTATATAAGCGGAGCATCCATTAAAATAAAGTGTTTAATTACTTCGTTATTATACAAACTAAGTGACAAAAACTAAGTTATGCTTAACACTAACGCCACTGCTTCTAACAGTTGTAATTACTTTACGTCGCACAACGTATGCATTTTATTTTTAATAGTTTTATTATGTTGGCTGAACTGTTTCGGTAAGAACTGTATAGAATGTGCATATTATCTATACTTATAATAAATCTCTAGAGAGGTCAATTCTGTACATGAAATATATTTCCAAAATAACTATTAAGGGGTGATTAGGGATCGATACTGATGCC
>DWJN01001534.1:0-17649 GCA_018248895.1 Carystus phorcus
GGATATAGGATACTTTTTATTAAAAAAATATATCTTTGATATTTATTTAAGGGCTTTGACGCGAGGGAAGCCCCGGTAAAAGCTAGTAATAAATAATGATAAACACTCTTAGCCCGACACTTCTGTGTTTAAGTGCCATGGATAATATACGAAGACAAGAGCATACACCCAGATCGAGAAGAGAAACTTAAGCTCGAACCTAGGACTCTTCAGTGTTTCAGTATATCGACAATTGCGCACATGGGTCACTAAAGTATATTCCAAGGAATTGAGTTCAACGTGGAAAATAATTAAAATTTAGACACTTAAATCTAGAATTCTACAACTAAAGATAACAGTGTAGTGTATCAGAGTGGTTAGAAACGCCAGCCGTCATACTTAGGTTGAAAGACGAGCAAAATGGAATTCAACTGAAGCTCCTAGGACTTGTTGTGTTGATTGCGAGAAAAGAATCAAATCGGAAGCGAATTTAAGAGATTTTTTAATATAACTAGTCGAAAAATTAGGTTATAATGTTAATGTCTTCAAGTCAAGAGCGTTTTCATCAAGAGCGAGGTTTCTACAAAGTTAAAGCGCTTCACCAGCCAAAACTCCACCACAGTTTACCATCAAGAGGGTCTGTAGTCGAGCATTAAAAAAAATTATAAAAATATTAACAAAAAAATGAAAATATTTTTATCAGTTATCCATATTTATCTTATCTATACATGTACTTGTACGTGTCACGGTGTTTGTCCGCGATGGACTCCCAAACTACTTAAACGATTTTAATCAAATTTTACACACCATGTCCAGTTTGATCCAACTTGAAAGATAGGATAACTTACATCTCAATATTATTAAATTGAAAATTATTTGTTTAATATCTTACAAAGATTTAGCTCCATAAGATTCTAACAGATGGCGGTGTAAGGTAATTAATTGACAACATTGAATATGTAAACGTTAGACACAGCAACGCGTGGCCGGGTCTACTTGTAATTATTATATTTTTAATATCTAGTACAAAAAATATCACATTTGTAAGTTTAAACATCGTTTGATAGTTAACGATAAAACACATGTAATGCGTTCCGCTAGTTGTTTATAAAAGGGGTTTGTTTACGTCGTTGAAACGATTCCTTTAACAATGTTTGTCTGTGTACTCGTATACACAGTCCTTAGCGCTAATGAATTCTAGGGAAAACACTGCTGTGGGTGGTTCCAATTGAAATTTTCCACCAATTTGTTCAAAGTGGATTTAAGAAGCAAGTAAACAATTTTATGGTATGTGACAGGTTAATCTTTATCAATCCTTTTACGTACCACTGGAAAACGCATATGGCCTTAATGTCTTTATATATAATAATTATTTTGTTCGTGTGTATGTCACTGAACTCTTCCGATTTTGATGATATTTTTATCGTGTTTAACTGGACTTAAAAATGGTATAGATTCACAATTCAGCTAGTTTATTATAATTATAATGTTACTGAATTTTTTTTGGAAAACTTCTTAACATTCGTTAGTTATATCTGATAGCATTATATATTTTCTTTTGATAACACTAAAGCTCAACAATAGCTACCAAATAAAATACAGTTAACTACATAGAAAACGGGGTTCAATACTCTATTAGGCTATTTATATGTAGGTAACTAAGAAAGTATTTCACGGACCAATGTTTTTTTTAGTTTTTTAAAAATTTTTTTACCACGAGGTCCATATACAGTAGTCTCACATGACAGTTAAGGAACAAGTCAAATATAGACGCGATCCAAGTAATTAAAAAAGATTTGAAGAAAACATCCAACAGCGACATGATTTGAGTAATTACTTCAGAAGCAAACAATTAACTGTAAGTAGTAGCTGAGCCGCAGATGGGACCCGGGATTCAATTACTAATGACAAACTATTAGAAATTAATCTGTCGGATAGGGAAGTTTCCGCTTCGGATACAAGTTTACGTTTTGTCGATTTGGAAGGATTGATAAGGTCCTCGAAACAGGAACAATATGAACTATTCAGTTATTTACATATAGAGATACATAGGAAATATCACAAACTATCTAATGGAGAAGAACTTGAACGCAGTTGCGATAGTAGAGCTTTTGCTATTATCCTTTAAAATAGTTAAGACTATTATCAAGGAGCTTAAGGCGTTGTATCAAAATCTTTAACAAGTAAGCAACTATCGACACTTTAACGGGAAGAAAACGAATATCTTCTTTTGTGAAACTTTCCATCGGTGTAATAGAACCATGTTTTAAAATATTTCACGGCTGTTTTAAAGGAGGGTGAAACCTAGTTACCATCAAAGAGCACTAATCCTTAAGTAATATAAGGTTTGAAATACCGGTAGATAGTATTGAACCTAGTGATATAATGCTCAACCACGTCCTTTATTAAATAAACTGTAACACCAATTCCAAATACAATTTCTTTATATTACTATCTAATCTTTATATATATTTATAATTCTTCTTTATGTATGTACCTGAACTCTTTCCAAACGGTTTGACTGACTTAAAAAAATCTTGAGCTGTATCCTGACATCTGCCGAATTTGCTGGTATCTATTTAAACGGTTATGTATATAATAAAACTATTATATCAATAAAAATGGTGTTTGTGTTGAAATTAATACAACATATTACATGATCAAATTTAGTTCTTTTCCGGAAACTGAATCGTGAACATACCGAAGACATGATTATCTATCAGATTAAGATCGTTTTGTCAAGTATTTTATTTAAAGCATGTTTACATCAAGTCTTTCTTTTACTTTCTACACTACTCACTTCTACACGTAAATTAAAAATACTTTTATGATTAAAGTAATTAACGATTAGAAAGAATTGATTAAGAACTGACTAGCAGCGTTTGAGATAATGGCAATTACACTGGTTATATTACATACAAATACAACGCTATGTATTGTATAGAATAGTATAAATACAACATAGATTTTGCAGTGTTAAATAAAATCCGTTCTATCAGTACTTTAAATTCATTATGCATCAGTATTAATCAAAACAAAGCGCTAATAGTACGAACGTATGCCTAGGGATTACTTCGCTTTACGGAGATTTCACAATAATGGCTGTTTCAGTCTGCAAAGCTTATCAGAACTGCACTACAACGTTCGATGGTATAACGAAATGATAAGTGATTTCCCAAATGATGAAGCCGTACAAAGCCTAGTTCGGCATCGGCCATTGTGCATAAGTCGCATCACTAATGGATTAGCGGTGAACGGCGCCACAATGGTGCGGCTAGATGACGCTACTGTAGGATTTGGATCAAATTGATTCACTGTTGAAATATGTGACGTACCGGATATTATAGACGACTAGTAACCCGAATATGTCTCGCTTCTGGATTCGATAGAATCTAACGTTAATAAGTGTTTTATACATTCTGAATATTAATTTTGAATAAAATAACTCCCGCGAACCAAATTATACATCACAAATATCCCCATTTTATTGATATAAAATAAGAGCGTCTCAAATATTCTACTAATCATTATTATAACAAGCTGCGAGTACCGCATTAGAATCTCTTCAAGGCTATAAAATAAACAATAAGTAAAACCTTCCTTGGTCTACACAATAAAATATGGAAAGACAGAAACAATTACAAAGGTTCTGGAATCGATGGAGATTTAAAAATTTCTCGTATCATTTTTCCATATATTTCCATCGGTAATCCTCTCTGCCTCCGTTCGCTTTCTCAATGGTTCATTTGTGCACGTGCATAGTACAATGCCAATTATCTGCAGCTTACGCGATACTTTTTTCTGTTGCTTTTTATAAGACTATGATGTTGACTAGAAAACTTACATTATATTTTGCAGCTGTCTTTGTTATGGACTCCAGTTAGTATTTCCCTTTACTACTTACTTTTCTAACCGTATTATTTTTTGTAAAACAACAGACTAATATCTGCATACAATACGAACATTATTAGAAGTTTTTAAACATGCATTGGAAAGTAGTCAGATATAATCATAATTATTATTATGTACATCATATTTATGACATTTCTGGAGGTATTGTTCACTCATAGATGTGATTGACATAAAATTTATATTCTGAAAGCTCTTCTGTAAATTTTAACAGTATCATTTTTTTTATTGTTAAGCGCAGTAATATCTTTTCAGTTTCAAAGCCATCAAATTTTGTCAATCAAAAAAAGTTTTTTAAAACCCTAAGATGCAGATTTGTAAGCAAATTTATCATAAATCCAGTTATTGTAGTGAAATTGAACTTTCAATTCGTAACATTTTGTTTGATCTCATCAACATGAACTCACGCCAGAAATATCGTGGCTAAATATCGTATGTGACGACGTAAGATTTTATTTCTGTCATCGTAGTGAACTACGACTTGTACGAAGTACCTGTTAATGAATCCTTTCTTTTCTTTTTTTCGTTCTTAGCCTTACATTATGTGAACAGACCAAATAGTGAGATAATTATAGGTTTCAATAAAGTATTACTAATAGTCGTTAATAATAACCCAGACTTTCCTTCACACCACAATATGCAACTCAATATAGTGTGCAAACACATCATTAGCGAGAAGAGTGATATTTGTGGCATGGTTCGATTGGCGCGGTTTAACGCCACCCTTTACATTTCTGCCCTTTAATGAGCACTTTGCCGAACCTTTTGCAAAAAGCTTTTTAAATACGCCCAAACCATAGCCTATTGATAGAGGATTTCATCGCCAATATTTATACCGGTATATTATTAAATTTAATACCGCTGTCACTTTATGATGTGCCTTTTGTCTCTGAAGCCATTTTGTTTCGGCATTTTAATAATTATCTGCAACGGCTCCGTTTACTCCTTTAATGAAGCTTTATTGTATAGCTTTTATATTTTAAGCTTACTAGTCCTCGCTTTGCTTTGGTAAAATTACTTTTTTACTCACATGAAAGTATTGCTATTCATTTATTTTAGGCATTTTATAGATATCATTTTTATCTCAACTTAAATTCGTTTGGATTAAAAAATGATTTTCTTTTTTAGAATACCATTTGTTCAAATTCAAATTCAAATTCAAAATCATTTATTCATGTATGTATTATTTCAATACACTTATGCACGTCATTTATTTTGATTCTACCACCGTTTCGGAAAGGTGCTTTTACATTGAGAAGAAACGGCGAAAGAATACAACTAGAATATCCATTCTTACAATTAAACATGCGTAATCTTATTTATTTCCAGGTGTGCAATGCAGTATACGTTCGCCTGAATTACACGCAGCCATTATGCGCCTGTCCCGCGCGGTACCGCGATCCTTGCTCCGCGAGTCTCAACGCTGATGATTTACACACCACACGACTCACCACGGACTCCAAGAAGAAGGTTAAAACTGAATTATTTTTAAAGCAATAGACGGCACGCTTGTCTAAATATAGTTGTCAGCCTACAAGCATTAATAATAATAAATGTTTAATTCAGACGTTTCATCCATAAATTGTTAGTATGTTAGTTACAGGGGATCTTAATCTATGTTAGTATTGTCAATTAACATAACAGATCGCATGATAGACGGCCGTTATCTCCTCATGATTTAAATAGATACCTGAAGTGTGTTTTATTACTCTTTCTTTATAGTTGAAATTATTAGAAATAATAATGCACGTTACATTCAATTTTTGGAAAATGATTGAACTATAAGTTAACCTCAAGGATCGATTTCCCACGTAATCGTCTCTAAAGAAATTAATATTGATTCAATCAATTTCTAATAGGAAATAATATTTACTTGGGCTTCTCTCACAATTTTACGACGTTTAAATCACAAAACGTCTTGCTAATTACTTATACATAACTAGCCTTAAACTTTATTGTTACGATTGTAGTTCTGCTAAGCTAAAACCATTTAAAATAATTATTTCAGTACGCCAAAAAAGCGGTAACCCTAGTGAAGACCTGCGAAGCGGTCTCGGAGATGCGCGAGTGTCGCGCCCCAAGAGACTGGTCTCTGCTGGCGCTGCAGAACATAAGAACTGGGAAATCACACTACTTAGTCATTTGCAGGTGTCCTGAGACGCATATTTTAGGTAAGAATCATATATTTTTATGAGGAATTATAAAACTATCGAATAAAAAAAAACTTAACGACTGACGATGACATACTATTTTAATAACTTGAGCGGTATGAATTTGAGTACCGAAAAATTAACTAACCGTGTGACTGCATGACTAAGTGAGCGACTGGAAATACAGAGAGTAGTTAGGTTAGGTTAGGTTAGGTTTTGTATTTTAAGTAACTCAAATTTTGATTGATTTCTAATCACTCGCAGTCAGTCGCTCACTTAGTAATACTATAACCTAAATTAATTATTTTTGTCACTTGAAACTTATTTACAGTCGCTCGTTTAAATTAGTATTTAAAATAGGGTAGTCCCTATTTTTATTAAGCTTGACAAACGAATAGACAAGCAATATGATGATAAGTGATCATCGTCGCCCGTTGGTTGGCATGGATTGGATTGACGCATTGCCGAACTAAACCGAAGCGAGAATAAAGAAACAAATTAAGTATTCTGAATATTATTAAGAGATCGTAGAAGTCGTCATTATATACATATATGTATATGTAGGTATATTTGTTATATCCCTTCATGGGCAATCCTAAGATGAATAGTAAACATACTGCAAATATGTAATGTAAGTAACAAGCCCACTAACCCAAGTTTATCTGTTAGAAATCACTTTTAGTTACATGCATTTTAAATATCTTAAAATTCAGAAACTATGCTTTTCAGAATTCCAATAACAGAACCAACGTTTCGAGTTAAAATTATATGCGACTGTATTCAAATTCAAAATCATTTATTCATATAGGTATTATTTCAATACACTCCTAATATTACTCCTAATATAGTCAACACCACAATTCGTGATTATAAGTAGGTATTATAATTTTGGAGCTGTTAACATACAATAATATTGTCTCCATTTCCAATAATGAAGTAATTACTATAACAAAGTGCCTAGTAAAACACACAATATTTATCAATATAATCATGATTGTTAATAGGTACTTATGGTACTCATGTACTCGTACAATAAAGATAATTCACACTGTATTACAATCGGTACTAATGAACGAAAACATTCGTTTAATCTTAATCCTTTTAGCAATGATCTGCTGAATCGGAAAACTTGGCAACTGTCCAAAAACCACATTGGCGAGGATTTCAATCAGGAGGATATTCGATATCGGATTACTGTGATTCGATTCCAATATTAATCCATCCATCCGTCAGTGTTTGTAGGACTACCTTTAAAGAGGGCCTACTTTACAGTAAGTCTGTAGGCAATCTTCACATATTGGGGTCATTCATTCATTCTTATCCCTTGCTTGCAGTAATACTATGCGAAGACTGCTCTATACTTTCACGTATTCCAGTAACATTTACAGTTTTCTCACTTGATTTTAAACTTATCACGGGCACATTTTAAATATAAACGGCTACACACGATTACCATGATCCATATGATTGTGTCGAAATATCGGTATAAAGTATAAAGGGTAATAAGTACTTACCCTTTTGTATTACAAAGTATTCTCATTATTTTATTATGCAGTATATTTTATATCGCTAGAATTAAACTGTAAAACATTTGATTTTATATTGAAAATAAAATGACATTTCATTTACTTAAAATACCAATACATGCTCTGAATGAAAAGACCCGGAACTTAAGACAATTAAATTGTTCTGTTGAGAATTGAATTTTATTATAAAAGAAATGTGCAGTAACTCTGGACATACAAAAGTATTGAATTGAGATGAAACAAACATTAATTCTTGAAGAAACACTGTACCGTACCGTAGGCGATGAAATTGTGCTATTATCAAAAACGTTATGAATAGTGTGTTTTTTTTTTGTATTTCAGAAGGCCCCATGTCGCATGATCAACCTACGTACGCTTCTGTACCCGGGATAAGAGTATACGGCATGATGTGTGTTCGACCCACGACAATTTACCATTCAGGTCAGTATTGCAAAAAAAACGACTTCAAATATTGATAAAAAAAATATATATTTAATTGGAGTCGACTCAATTTCAAAGTCATACGCATAAGCATTAAATAAATACTCATTCTTAGGGATAACTCAAAAACTCTGTCCAATCTCGTTAAATTTTATTTAGAACCATGACAAGTTGTAGCTTTCGAATATAAAAAGATGCATCAAAATACAACCAATAAAAAGTTATCGAGGTTACAATTATAAAAAATACATTCGAATTGAGAACCTTCTTCTTTTTTTGAAGCCAGTTGGATATAGCGCCCATACATCCATTCTCAAGTGAATATACGTTGGAGAATACACGAACGCACAATGTATATAACACTAATGATTAAAACTAGAGCAAAATTCCCTAATATCGTTTGTTTATTTTATGACCTCGTAGCCTAATAAACCTATCTGCGATGCCAGGAAGTCCGGGTTTGATTCCCAGCCTGGGTTGATATTTATAGGACAGATAAATGTTTGATCGCGGGTCGTAGGTGTTAGTGATGTAGTATTGAATTTGTCCATACCATTCACAATACTGAATCCTAGAGCTAGAAATATGAATGAGCAAGTGTTGAAAAATACAAAAACTATTTCATCAAAACTAGTTTATTTCACGGAAACAGTTGTCAAACAAAATTTACAACGAGTTTGAGTGAAAACAGCAAAAGCTTAGCGTCGATTTTCAATTATATTTTCTATACTCCACACTGTTTTCTGTATTTACAAAGTTTGAAGCAGTTGCGCTTTCTAAGTTTGCACTCCCGCTTCGTATGTTTATTGACCCAATATTCGATGGTGTAAAATATCTCGATATATCTCTTAGAAATTGCTTGACACGTTTGAAGACTGTACTCATATTAAACAACAGAGTGGGGAATAAGTTTTCCGAAACGTGTTTATTGTCATTTACTGGAACAAAGTCTATATTAAATTTCTTCTTTGTAACCCTTATGAAGAGACCTACCATCTACATTTGATTTTCTGATATCAATTTACTACGTTTTTTAATCGAGAGTGGATCAGAGGTGAACTTTATTATATTGATGTAATGAGACCATTTCTGATAGCCTTCAGAAGTTTGTGACGATTGATTTGTGGTCCAATACCAACTTTTTCCAAACTAATCTAGTTATTTTCTGCCTACATGAGTTGAAGCAAGCCACGTTTACAAAAATAGTACGATATATCAAGATTTTTTTCATTTAGTTTGCTCGTAAAACTTCAAAATATTGTTATATTATTTTGCGCACATGAATTTTATACACGAGATATAGTACGCGATATATTTGACGGCGTTTTGCGTGAACTACGGAAATTCGAATGTGGCTCAATTGCATGAAATTCGGGAATTAAGATTGACAGACAGATAGGTTGAATATTAGTCACGTTACCATACTGCAACGTGCGAGCAAACCGTTTAAAGCTAAAATCTCGCTTTTGCTTACATACGTCAAAAAATTGTACTACTTTATTTAAAATGTCATTCGATTTATACATTACTGAATGCGCGGAACTACGTCAGCGAAAATTTTGAGGATCAAGGGTTATATAGCAATCAGTTTGAAGTAAACAGGAGGAAATTTATGTTTATATATCTAAAAATTATTCCTTCTACACCTTATTAATAAAATGAATGAATTTTTTAAAATGATTTCTGTTCACCCAAACTTTATAAGGAATCCCTGTATAAAGTTTATTGCCTTTAGGTACTTGTTCAACTGTGCATCGTCTATCAGTAATTAGCGTTATATTAAACAGATCACTGCTAATAAAACATATCTTTAACAGGTTACAACGCAAATCGCTACACCGGCGCCGGAGTTCAAAGTACGACCAGCACGTACAAAGTTGACTATTCTCAAGCCCATTCATACGGAGACAAGCCCGTTTACAACCGCTACCAGTCACACAGCTACCTAGACACCAACTATTACAACCGACGGTCCAGATCTGCCCGAGCGAAGCGAATGACGCAAGAATACCCGCCCTTCCCCTGGTATAAAGTCAAGGAATTAGCGCGATCGTTACACTGGATCGATTAGAAACAACAATCAAATATAATTAACAAAAAGTATGTTGGGTTCATACAGGCTTCAAGCAACCGTATAAGTAATCCGCCTCTTTGAATCCAACGAAAACTTTCAATATTTTTAAGTATCAATTTAAATGCTTTGCCACGTACCAGATAACCAGTCAAGCGGGTTTTGCTTTTCAAACTTTTTTATACGAATACGCGGGTTAAGGTACTGAAATACAAATAAGAACATGTAACTTGGAAGGTGATAATTTATTTAAAATATTTTTTTTTACTCAATTGGAACTCCACATTTTTAGTAAACAATAATTTTAAAACAACAGAGTTAAGTAACGATCCATCGAAATTGCTATTCGTTAATCAAAGGCACTTAACAGAACGCCTTAATTAATTGTAAAAGAGGCAAGTTAGTAGAGAAAATTATTTATTTAAAAATTATAACGAAAATATATTACTCAAATAATTAAATGGTTTGTTTTAAACAAACCCAAAATGCATACGATACAACAATATTGCATTTATAAAGCATTTACTATGGTAAGGTAATATTAATAATGTTGCGAGGGAATTAGGAGACTGCAAGTTTTGACTTCTCATTGTCCAATCAATGTTTACCCTCTTACAGAGTACACATATTCAAGTAGGCTCTTTATTTTGAGCTCATAATCTACGTAATTTAATTAATATTTACTAATTGCCAGAAATATAGAGATAGTGGACCTAGTTATAAGTGAATTCGAACTCAAAAATAATTAATTATTGTATCCCCACCAAACAAACGGTGATTAAATAATATTTATACATTGGAGTATGAATCGTATTAATTATAATTAAATTAATTAAATATAATGTACACAAAACGATGTGATACAAGCTCAGTGGAATTTTGTGTAATTGATGCATTTATAGCTGTTTAGGATCTAGATTATTCAGTATTTATAACAAAACCATATAACTAAGACGATTGCATTGTAAATAGTAGTGATAATTACAATATTTGTAATTATATAATGATTAAATTGGAATGAAATCTATGTTTTTGTTTAATTTGATTACTTTCTACATTGGTCTCGGGTTACATGGATTTGACATCAAATGAGATACTGCAAATAACTGAAGCTTGTGTGTAAATATTTGTTCGTTATAAAATGTTTATTGTGCCATCCCGATCGATCCATCATTCGACAGTCAACGTCATTTCCAATAAAATTGAACCAAAAGGCATCAGTCCATGTCAGTGTTGAGCAGTATTTGTACAGGATTTTAAACAGATAATTTACTAATGCACTATATGGTAAAGCAAAAATAAGCTTGAAAAACCACTATCGCGTTCATAGTCTGACAGTTTGCGTCGAGTTAAGCTAATGCATGCGCGGATGTAGAAGTATGCAGAATAGAAGGATGCGGAAGTAGATGGATGGGTTATTGGAAAAACTTTCTTGAGCACTTCACACGGGTATGTTAAATTGTCAGTTCCGCTTGTTATTTTTAGATAAAAGTCGTTAAGCCATGTTAGAAGTGTTCAGGATTCAGGCAACACGAACTTCCAACCAACTTCCGATCAACACTGAAGCAACATGGTAGTTTGATCAAGGCCTCCTACCTCATGAAGAGACCCGTATCCTAAAGTGGGCTATTAATTAGTTGAAGACAAGTGCATAGACAAAACAACTTCATGATCAAAATGATTTTGAATTAACAATAGTTTAAAGCCAAATAGATCTTTGTGGCTTTAGCTTTATCAATGCTCAAGGGTTGTACTCGATAGTAGCAGAGATGTTACTAACATTTAAACTAAAACAAAACATCGATAAACAGTAACAAACAACTCAACCACTCGTACAAAGTACAAGATAAAACGCCGCATAAAGTGGTCGTGGTTTCACTAACACTGTAATAGCGAAGTGCACCCACTACCCAGTTTCTGTCTAACGCGGTAACATCGCTAACGTTAAGCTTTAATTCGCACCTAAAACTTACAACATTCATGTATTTTAAGCGAAATACTGGTCTAAACAATTTCAGTCACCAGACTTAATGAAATGTTCCATATTCGATAAAAACCTAAATGCTGTTAGTGATGTCAACATTAAAACGACTATAGGTAACTAGGCGGTAATAGTCACACACCAAAGACATTCACCAAAGGCAACATAGAATATTACCTAATTAGTAGGAAACTTTTTTATGTAACTAACCGACAATGAGTCACCTGATGGTAAGTGGTCAACATAGACCATGACATCAGCATCAACAAAGGCATTACTAGTGCGTTGGAGGTCAATAAAGAGAGAAGAAAGAAAGAAATAGAAAAAGAAGAAAAGAGACCCCACGAAACAAGTAAAAATATTTAACACTTTGTAAATTTACTTTTATTACACAAAATATTTATATCACCTACATATAGATTTGTTTTTTCAATAGCCGTGCAAAATTTGTAACCACTATATTACCTCACGAGCATGTCGCTGTTAAAACTATATAAAAAGCACTTTATTCAAATCAACTGATTCTTATTTTAATAAATAATAATGTAAAATCATAACTATTACACGGGCTACACGTTAAATATTCTGAATTTTATAGCAAATTAGTCTTACTTACCTAACACTTTCTGGTCAACGACGATATCGCAAGAATACATGGCTGCCATAAGTCTTTGAGGCTGCGCTTGGAATGCTCGTCTGCAACCTTCTTTCACCGAAGACATTATTTGACCTATTTAGAAATAGATATTGTTATGAATATATAAAGTAACATTGGATGTATTTTTTAGAATGTAAGTGATTCCCATAAAGCAAGCAAATTTTATCTGCTTGTAGTAACTTGTTAATCAACATAAGTGGCAACAACATCTTGCATTGAAAATCACTATTACTTATAGCTTTGCGATTTATAGATATGCCTTTTCTGTCCGTCTAAATATTTGTCATACTCAAAACATAATATTTTAATGAAATTGTTCTTGATCGGCAAAAACGCAGTGTCCCTCATATTGTGTGAACATAGCTTTTTATCTTGATATCATTTATGTTTATCAAAAAGAGTATTTAAGTTCCTAAGATGATATAAATGATAGAATATTATATTGTGCTTACCAGATAGAGGCCCGAAAGTATTGGAAATATCATCGCCGTCACTTTTATCAAGGGTCCATTCTTCCACACAAAAAGCTACACCCATCATCGGCTCTTCACATAAAGGTCCAGCTAGTGACGCTAATTGGAATCCATTAACAAAACTACTTTCATATTCAAACCTAGGATCTTCCTTTAACTCTTTATCATGATACAAATACTTTGTACTATAGTCTTTTGTTTGATTTAGTAACACGTTCGGGCCACAGTTTCTAGGACCTACCGACCATATTTGTTTAACTAAGTCTTTCCATTCTGGAGCTTGTTTCGAAACGATAGATTGTAATTCAGATTTCAAAGTTTCAATCATTTTCAGCATTCTATCTGATAGTTGTTGTCTGTTATCAATTATGTCCAATTTGTCTAATTCTTTCTCTATGTTATCATTTTTAGAAACGCTTTGTAAACTTTTTATGTGCTGTGATATAGCTTTAAGTAAGTCAGTGTATTTCTCAAGGACATCTGTTATTTCTCTTGGCAATGGTCTTGCTCTAATTTTGATCCTACTTTGTTTGTTATTTGTTTTTATTGTAACAACTGGATCTACTTCGTTGTCATTAGCTTTATTTATATTTTGAGTGTCTATTTCTTCATTTGCCATGTCGATTTTAGGAGGCTCTACAATTGTTTCTCGGAATGGAACTATAGGTTCTGATACTGATATTGGTATTTTTGCGTAAAGGTTTCTAAAACAATAAGAATAAAATAAGAATCTAGAATTGAGAATAAAAATCTAATCAGGGATAGTGCAAGACAATCCATCATTGTTATTAAATTCGTATAGATTTGACTGTAAATTAACAAAGAATAAATTTGGGCTGATTTAATTTTTTACGAAATACCTGATTATTTTGCTAAATATTTAAATGTATTGACAGTTATTTACAGAATACCCTAGTGATTTATAAGAAATTAGGTATTATTATTCAACATAACAAATAATTGAAAAAACTCACTTTAAATCTTCAAGGCAACGCTGAAGATGTACTTCACCAGCAGTTACTAAAACATGTTCTCCTGTTTCTTGCAACAATACTTGGACACATGGATCTGACTGATTAAGTAGTTTAAGCCCTATATGATAAATAAAAATAACATATTTAATAATAATACAATTTCTATGTTTGATAACTAGTGTGTATAGCTGTGAAAAAATAATGTTCTATCATGATAGATCAAACCTAAAATTATAACACATTCTGTAAATAGTATTATAGTATTGAACACTTCAATGCTAGTCAATTTTTATTCTATTTCGCAGAAAACAGAATTTTATTGACCACATTATGTAATTTGGTGAAAATATAACAACACTTCTGATGTTAATTATGAGTAGTGTCTTCATGAGTCTACGTTAAAATTCAGGAATAATCTAAACTTATTATAAATAATGGAGAAATAATAAAGATCTTGAACCATAATACTAAAGAAATTGCAAAATTTACATGTGTTTAATGGGTTAAAGATTTACCATAGTGTAATGTGAATGATTTGGTTTGCAATAAGGATGAATAAATTTCATACCTTTAACTAACTGGGGCAATTGCGATGGATATGTAGGTTCTAGAGCTACTCGTAATATAGGGACGGCTGCAAATTGAATTTCACTGAAAGCAGGACAGGCAATAGTAGTGCTTAAAGTGGCTGTCTTCAAGATGTGATCTTCTAATCCACCTATACCTGAGAATAAAAAAAATATTATTAACTTTCTTATATATTTAGAATATAGTAAATTTTATCTTTTACATACCAACAATATTTCCAGCCACAGCTTCTTCAATATCTTCTAATTCACGTCCCATTAAAATGTACAATGATTTAACCCTGTAACAGGTAACGTATTTTTATAAGACTCGGGATGTTTACATACGTCATAAAACTACATACAAATTGTAACTCACTCTGCACATGTTATATGTTCATTGCTTTGCAAATCCTTTAGCCTTTTATTGGGATCTATATTAAAGTCTTTTATACTAAGTAATTTGGAGGGATCATGTTTGGGACCTAAAACATATACTTTAGAGCCTTTCTTAATTCTGCCACTAAACACTCTGGCAAACGCTATGAATGCAGGTTGATTTTTATCTTCCGTATCTTTTTCATCTTTATAATATTTTTCTTCTAAATCATTCTCATGAATTTCTTGCACTTTTACATCTGTATCAAAAGTAACTTGTAGTTTTGATTCCTCGCGTAATTTCCTTGCTCTTTCTCTTCTGAGAGCCATTTCTTCAGTTGTCAGTGCTTTGGGCTTGTTCTCTGGTAGAGAATTCTTATCTACACTAAACATTTTAGATACAAAAACAATTATAGGTCTATCTTCGCTACTATCACAGGCTAAAAAGTCTTCTTTAAGTTTTATAGTGTCTGGATGATAAGATTCAAAGTCGCGAATACGTGAGCACATGAGTTTCTCAACTTTGTCTGCTAATATTTCCTTTGGTGGTGGTAGTTTACTACACACCATATTCAATACAGTGTTTGATAATGGAAGCCATTGCATCATGAGTGATTGTAACTGAATACGGCTATCACTGTGCCTCAAGTCTCGAGTTGTTAATTTTATTCCCAACTTTTCACAGATAACAGGAACTTTATCTTTCTCATTTCTTAGTGCAATAGTTTCATAGACGTTCCACAAATTATCGAGAATAACCTGCACAAAAAGGGGTTTTTTTGCTTTTTCTTGAGCACCTTTCATAAATCTCTTTGCTTTAGCATTTAGATAAAAATCACCCCATAATACTTTTTTGAGTATTTGCTCTTTCACACCTAATAAAGATACAAAAATATAAATAACAATAGATAATATTATTCGAAATTATACATTCATTATAATACATCAGATCATAGCCTAAAGTAAGAAGCTAATATACAAAACAATTTTACATTTCAAAACCATTAGTGGCATAAACTATTACATGATAGGTTTATATAAAAAACATCTGAACAAGATAAGATTTCGTTAATTTTATGTAAGCATGATTTTTTTTTGTTGTCAATGTTAGAAAAATATCCTGCAAATCTGTAATAACACATAATATGTGGTTAAATAAGACAGTTGTAGTTTTTGCATGTTTTTTATAAGATGCCATTTCATGTTAACACATATGTATTTCCAATGAACTTAAATAAAAGTTTAAGTCATGAATGAAAACTACATATGAATTAAAAAAAAATTGTAACATTAATTACTGAATTATTGTTGCAAAATTAAATTTTCTAAATTACACTATATTACTGCTTTAAAAATTGATTATATCCAGAAATTACTGCTTTAAATCTTGTTCAAGCACATATAGAATTGATTTTGTGCATATGAAATTTATACATACCAAGTTTGTCAGAAAACAATTTTGCAAATGTATGAGTGGTAAATCCCCATCCATCAATAGCACTAGCAAACACTACATTTCCCTGTTCCGGGGAAAAATATAAATTGGAGTCATCGGCATCTTCTAAGGCAGAGGTCCAATCATAATAACTACTGGTATCATTTGTTTGTAGATTTTGTTCCTGCAAAGTTATTAAAATTACATATCTATACACTGTAGGGGTACCTTAAGTATTACCCAATTAAACTATGTAATAATTAAGTCTAATTTTATAATATAAAGAATATCCATGATTAATGACTGGTAAACAATTCATTCAATTTACCTCCTCAATAAAGTTATGTAGCTCAAAATATCAAAAATTTTCTATTAATGCAATATACATATATCAATAAAAAAATACTCTTTCATTGAAACAGATAATTGCATTGACACACAAACTATTAAATTAACACCAAGTTAAGATGTTAATGTAATATAAATACTCAAGCTTATACAAGAACAAACAGCTGTGATTTATGGTTATTTAACACAGTTTAATTCACATACAATAAATATCGCACTTAATTTTTTTACATTAAAATAGTTGGTTTAACTAATTTTGTGACAATATTGAGAACAATAAAAATAGCAAGCCTAATTCAATCGATATAAAAATAAAGTTAATATCACTAATATTGCAGTTCTACCGATTTCATAAACTACGAAGAAAAATAATTTATATTAGTTAGCTATTAAAAACATTGCTGTTAGTTAAAATTATTAGAGGAATTTTTAATATCAATGAAAACTATTAAAACAAATAATAAGTAAGTATTTTGAATTAAACACAAACAGGATTTCAACATAAAACAATGCAACAATTTAACTGGCTACAATCAATGTTTAATTATGCAAGATTTGTTTCAGCAATGAATTTTTGTAATTCTACAACACTAATAAGAATCTAAGATAGTTACATCCTTAGAAGTTGAAGATAGAAGATCCTCTCTATTATTACAATAATACATAATAAAGTTATCTATTATACTAGATGAACCAGCAAACTTTGTTTTGCCATATAAATTATTATTTAAGAACTATTTTTATGACCATAAAAATTGTT
>DWJN01001535.1:0-17649 GCA_018248895.1 Carystus phorcus
CCAAAAACTCAAATATCCATTTTTTTTAGTTGTGCCAGTGCACTAAGGGTGCGATATTGCAGAGTGATACGGAACTCGTCGTGTGCAAACCAATTCGCTGGCTTTTATTTCGAATCATTCAAATGATTGTTATTAAAATTTATGGCTTTTCTTACTGCATCAAAAGTTGCTAACTTCGGTGTCTGGCGCGAAGCCATCTGCCAATAAAATTGGCCGCCAGCTCATCTTTGATCGTACCGCGGCGAATACGACATAACTGACGCTCACAAAACGATTGTATTAACTTTATGCTTCATCCTTATTATTATAAATACGATTGTAAATTTGTTTATTATACTTTTACGCCAAAATCCATCAACCGATTATCACAAAACAAATATTATTAGAGTTGTACACATATATTATAAAAATAATTTAATATATCATCGTACGCAAGTGGCATGGCGGCAACTATGATACTATACAATTATAAATTTAGCAAGGGAACTAATAAGTAACAATAATTCGTTGCCGAATGAAAATACCTCAAACAACAAACCTACGAGGAATCAAGTATTAAATATTATGGAACCTACACATAACGTAGACATGCAAGTCGATATTTCCACAAACCTATATGAATTAAACAGGCGTATTACCCACACATTCATGGTTTAAATACCCGTGGTATACGATACATGCGCTAATAGGGCCTTTGTCGCGACAAACAATATGGCATATGCAACGAACGATGGGGTGGACATCAATTTGTAAGGGAATTTCCAGTAATTACTTGCTTTGTGACATTCTGTACGATATTGTAGTCCTAATTTAGAATCGGATCATTGCTACAATGTTTTACGTGATTATTATATTGATTTATTGTAAAAGATTGATCTAGTACAGGAATGGCAAACCTATGCCATCAATGACACGTGGTTAATCCTACGTAATACCGTGATACTTTTAGCTTCATGTTAGCATAGCATTTCACGTTGATGCATAAAGGTAAGCCTAACCTATTCTAGTATGACTGAGCCCCAAAGTTTGCAAGTTTTTTTTTAATAAACCCCGTCTCCATTAATTACATTTTTCTGTTTACTTTCATATATTTATGAGTATGGTTTTATTTCGTTACTAGTAAAATTATTTCCAAAATACCTATCTGGCAACGCTAATCCCATAGTAGTAGTCTTTGAAATCTTTTCAATAAGTAAATTACATATTTAAAATGCCTCATAAAATGACTAACTTTTATCTGATTTTAAACCTAAATAATCAAAGGCACAAAGACATCACCGACATATCTAACATAAAAATAACAATCATGTCCACTTAGTTAATTACTCTGTGACATCTGAACGTGTAATATCTGAGAACGTCGAGCATTCTGTACTGTATACAGGCACGCCAATAATTGTGTCCTTTGTCATACCAGACAGTACTCTGTGTTAACAATGTTCATGCATTTGATCCAATAATTACACGAACATTGTGCCAACTAATGTGTTTCCTTCATCAAATGCAGTTACTATTGTAATCACCTATACAACAGCCCTTAGATATCCTTCTCATCATAGGCCTTCTACATACTTATCAATCTGTCTTCTTTTACTTATGCTAAAAAATAAATGAATGTTTCAATGACAAGAATGTTTGACCATGAGTTTGATATAAGTAGTAATATCTAAATTCTGCCCGTAAGGAGGGATAAAAGCTCAATGGGAGTTACTGTCGCTTCTTCTTCCAAGACCACTTTGGGCTTTGTTGAATCGATGTCGTAGTTGACTTTCGAAAGCTGTTAGTAAAAACCAATGTCGAATAAATGTCTTTATTTGAATATTGGCTTGTGATTTCATCTTATTTTCTGTACATTTCATAAAACTGTATCTGATCTATCCGTACCCAGAATTTAAAATATTTTTAAAAGAGAATTTGGGAGTTTATACAATGCATCCTGTAACAATAACTTTTAGAATGTATCTGTTAATCTGCTTAACTGATTTGAGTGCGGTGTCCACTGACATTTTTTTATTAATTACTAGTTGATGCTTGACTATAGTCCCACCTGATGGTAAGCGGTGATATAGTCTTGGGTAGTAAAGCATATTGACATAGTAATAATAATATATGACATGAAATTATTTTTAGACTGACGACGAAGAAATGGTTTCCATTTCACATTACGAAATCCGATTTACGAAAAATTTGTACTTGAAAGATAATAATACAAGGGAATCTAAGAAAACACAGACATTTTCGTATATAAAAAATGTAGATATTAAAAGCTCTTTCGTTGTAAAAAAATAAGACGTTCAGAAGACATTTCACGGAATGCTGATCAAATATTCACGGATGAAAGGGAAGGCTCACGGAGATTGGAATACCCGCAAACAGACTGCGTATGGCTAATCCCCTAATCTGTGCAAAATATATTTCTTGGAGACATTTCCATTATATTACGTACTTGTTCTTATAGTATCCTCAATATCATAGACCTCTGATAAGCAATTATTATAAAATTTATAAAAAACGACTCGAGAAGTACACGCTCATTTTAGGTCGTAGTGAGATAAATTGCATTTTGATAAACATACTCGACAAAGCCATAGAGGCGCTTATGTCCGAAGACTCGCGTCGATTCTAAGCGATCGACAGATTTAAACAACTGCGGACGCGGTCGGTAACTGGATGGCTGACCGCTAATAGTCATTTCTTGAGCGTTTCCGTGCTTCGGAGAACACGTTAAGCCATCGGTTCTGGTTATTAAGCTGTGTCGAACGCCTCTGGGCATCTGAAAACATCCGACACTCGGGTTGGCCATTAACTCTACCACCAATCCGAATTGGAGCAGCGTAGTAAAGTATACTCAAGGCCTCCTCAACAACGAGAAGAGAGCTGTATCCTGTCGTGGGCCATTACTGGGTTGATCCCATCGACAAATGCGTTAACGAACCTTCGGTAGATCATCATTGTCCATGGATTTATTGCGGTCTTAAAAGGAAGCTGGAAACTCGTCTTAATACAGCTCCGCCTCTGTATATATCTTCAGCACTTTTATGTCAATAAAGCTTTAAAACAGATTTTTAAAACATAAAGTTTCTATAAATTTTTAGTATACCGACTTCTCAACACGCGAGGAACTGTCAAGAAGTTTTGGCATTATGCGGTTGCACGCCTCGTGAATCTTGCAGCAAGCGACCAATATACAGGTTCATAAATCAACGACGTCTAGCGAACGAAATATTACAGTACGGAAGGTAAAACAAAATGGCATCGCTTTTATCGAAGCACTGAAGAGCATTGGTTTCTTCAAGTAATTGAGGAGAGAAGGGGCAGAAGAAGAAAGAGTATTAAAGAAACAAAGGCAGATTGATCTATCCTGCCTGAGGGTAAGCAGAGATTCATCTTGGAAGGTGAGCGCAGTAACTTAGAAGATACCTTCACTCTTGCCTTATTAATTAATTTAATTATCATTTACGTATGTAAAGGAAAACAATCTGCACCTATAAGTTTTCCATAATATTCCAGATGTGGGAAGTTTATCAATCAATAGAAAACGAGCGACGTGGACTTATCAGCACTCTTTACATTGTGAGCAACCGTAACCCAGCAGTGGGACAGTAACAGATTATGACGATGAGAAGTAATGATTGAATAATCAAATTAATGCGGTATTGCATTCCACGTGAATCTACCGTGCGATACAGAGTTCCATTAATCAACGTTCCACACAGGATAATTAAATTCATGTGCGGGTTGAGAATCCTCGCGGGTAATCGAGATGTCATCCTAATTGATGGTTGAAATGGGATATCGAGGATAAGGAAGTTCAGCTTATCTTGATGTGTTTAGTAGTTTGTTATGATAAGAAACGAAGAGTTGAATCAACATTGACCAGTTTAAACTAGGATAGTAATAACAAAATTGTATTGACACCTGCGTGTGATAGAATACCTGAATATTTTTGACCGACTTCAAAAGATTAAGGAGGTTCTCAATTAGTTTGTATTTTTTTGTAAGTGTTAGGTAATAACTGTTTACAAGGAATACCGATTTGGATATTTTTTTTCCGGAAGTTAGTTCTTGTTTTGTTTCATTTAAATTTAAGCGACATCTAACGACTAGTTTCTGAGTTATCACTATTAACGTGCATTTACTTGATGAGGATGAGTTCGGAATCGGAATATTAAAAACGGATTATTTAATTGAAGTCGGTTTTCTTTTGTCCATTGACAAAGCGATTATTTATCTTTGTATTGATTACAATGCGATTTTTTTATGTCAATAATAATCAGAGGAGTAACGTGATGGTAAGTGGTAAACGCCGTCGGTGGACACCAGAAACACAAAAAATATCTCTGATGCATTGTCAATGAAAAAGAGAAGACAGAAAGGTCGAGAAGGTCGAAAAGAAAAAGAATTATTTAAGGATTAAGTCAAGAAAGTTCATATTTAGCCACGCCGACTTGATGGAAACCCCACATAATTATAACTGCCAGACCTCAAGATTGACATCTTAAAGTACTAACTTAGAAAAAGCAAATTCACTCTCTTAAAGCATTCCCCTTCATAGGTACTTCACTATCAGAGCATTTAAAAACGTTATAATTAATTTAAATAAATTTAACTCCGTTGAAATAACTGCAACAAGTCACGTGGAAAGCCACTGAATGAAAATACTGTTTAAAACGCGAATAAAAGCAGAAAACTCGCCGCCACCAACTCAGCACATTACAACAGACCACAATTTTATATACTCATACATTTTAATTCGCTAATTGGATATTTAAACAAACTGCCGAATTATTCTCGAAATTACTATGGCGTTATTAACGTTCCGCGGCATTTGGTTACAAAATTAACTAGCACAGTTGGAATGACACAAAAATACCCCATTTTAAATCTACTCCACAGTTGCATACAACAATCCACGCAAGCGCTTTATAAGCAATAGAGATGTCAAGATCTGGAACAGTAATATCAATCAATTTAAGAATAGAGTAGGCAAATTTACTTAACAAAAATGAAAACAAATTTAACCCCCTGGTCAAGATCGTAAACACGAAAACTTCCCATATACGCCGGATAGCTACTGAAGAGATGGCTAGCAAAGAATAAATTAAATTAAAAGAAAAATTAAACGCCAATAATAATAATGAAACTCAAACAATGAATCCTAGGTATTTTTAGAAGTGGGTAACTTTGAGTAAATTTGTGTAACTTTGAACTTTTGAGTCTTGCTAAGTCTTAAGAAAACTCACTCATTCATATAATAAATTAGAGTAGGGGTTGGGATAAGATAAATTAAAATAGTTACACAACATTTCAAAGTTACTCTGAAATTCAAAGTTACCTGTGTTGGTTGCAAGCTAAAATTTAAACGTCCACATCACTACATCAGATATTAGACGACACTGTAAATTAATTTAGACGATGTCAGCCAACATTATTGATCTACAACAGTTAATGGCTGGCTAACAGTCATTTGATCATGTAGTTTGTGCCGTTAGTTACGTTCGTGGTTACACCGCTATAAAGTTATCGTGTTTGGCCCGTTAAGTACAGACCTGAATTTATAACAGAAATACTTTGACGAGAAATTTATAAATTATCTATAATAAATAACACTAATTATCTCGACATTATTATATATATTATTTCAACTAATCATGAAATTTCTTTCGCCGTTTCTTCTTCTTTTTAAGGCACTTTAACAAAACGTGAAATTAAAATATTTGTTGGTTATTTCAAACTAAAAAAAAAATCTGTTATTTTATATTGGTGTTTAATTTATGAACTTCAAATATTTTGCGTCTTTTTTTTTATACATTATAAGTTAATGCTTGACTACAATCCCACCTGATGGAAAGCGGTGATGTAGTAAGTTAGTTTATTTTTTTAGTTTTTTGCGTCTGCCTTCAACCCATTAATGTTCCACTACTGAGCATGGGTCTCTCCTCAACACTGAGGAGGTCTAGAGCATACTCCACCACGCTGCTCCAATGCGGATTGGTGGTGATTTTGCGTCTACTACCGTCTATTTCTACCACTTGCTTTATTAACAGGAGAAGAAATGGCAAAGGAAGATTCATAAATAACTACAGAAAATAAATGATTTGACATACATGCCATTTATTTCCACAATAACATCCTTTGACGTTCGTGATACGTTGTCAGAAAAAAGCATTAAATCATCCTTCATAAGAACCTCTAACCCTATATTATGTTTAAAACAAATGACTGAAAAAAACTGCCTGTAACCGAAGCATTCCGTTATAAGGACGCTATAAACCAGTCCCCTGTCAACAACAAGCCATCATCGAGGGGTGACCCTCAACATATTGGAGGCAAGTGGCTGTATACCTCCCGATATACCGTTGGATTTATTTATGAAACCGAATTACTTTGACGCTGATTGAACCGTAACAAGTGCTTGGGAAAATGAATTGAAAGGGTTTTACTTAACGGCTATTGCAAGTACTTCAACCTGCATAATCGAAGGGCCTTATTTTCAATCTTCGACCGAGCAATTCAAATTTCAAATCATTTATTCATGTAGGTATTATTTCAATACACTTATGCACGTCATTTTTTGATTCTGCCACCGTTTCGGAAAGGTGCTTTTACATGGATGAGAAGAAACGGCGAAAGAAACTCCTCAGAATTTCTTTTAAACTAATAAATAAAATAATACACATACACTATCACTACCTCCGCTAAGAGCTCGATACGGCATAGGCAGTGTACATTTATATGTATAATAATTTAATTCTGAATAGTTTCTTTATATATCGAAGGAAGTAATGGAATAAGGTCATAACTGACACTTTTGGTAACAAAACGTTTTGTATATTATCGTAGTATATATAAGGTAAAAAACGTATTTTCACTACATCTATCAATTAGGACCTATTCGTTTTCACCAATCGATATGTCTCGTCATTTGCAAAACAGAAATCCTGAAACGAAGTTTCGCTTTGTTGCTTTAAAAACATAGGTATAAAATGGTCGTATTAATCCATCCTATTAGAGTAAAGTCACGGTACTATCGAGTGGCTCTGTTCCACAAATATTTGCCGAGTAGTGGCCGATTGTGCCTAAGCCGCGGGATTTATATAAGAAACTAAATCCCCTCTAACGCTGATTGAAGCGTTACAAGGGCTTTTGCGGAAAATGTATTGAAAGGGTTTCTCTGCCAATTGAGTTCATCTTGTTTGTTAGAAAAATATATTTTATTATCGTGTTGATATTGATAAACATGCGAAGTAATATCAATTTATGCATAGAACAAAGAAATTATTTACAATTTTATAACAAAATAACAATTGGCAATGATTTACAGTTTTGTCTTACTTTTTTACTAGTAATGAATAAGATTTTTTTCATTTCAAATTTCTGATGTTTAGTTCTTTGAATTTCGAAACTTCTATTAATTAGAATATACATAATATGTTTTGTTTAAACTGAATGGGTTTTGTAAAATATAAGACTGAAATGTTATCATTCGGTTATTACGACGCTTTTACTTTATTGACTAATTGAAATTCATTCTGTATGGTCAGTTTAGCAGAATATATATGGCACTTTGGGTAACTCGACACAATATGTTGTCGTATTTTGAAGTCATGCAACAGCAAAGCCTTGTTATAGTATCGATTAGAGATACAGCCGAATTGAAATGACTATCGCTTCAGGGAAATTGGAAATCTGCTATACCTGAATGACAGTTCAATGCTTGACAAGACTAAATGTAGTCATGATTACCTATACGTTCCACCCATAAATGGTCCACTACAGGGCACGGGTCTCTCCTCAATACTAACGTGGTCTAGAGCATACCCCACCACTCTGCTTCAGAGTTAACGGTCACCCATCCAGGTACCGACCGCGCCCTTAGTTGCTTAACTTTGTCGATCGCTTAGGATCGACGCGAGCCGCCGGACCATGAGCGCTTCAATAGATTCTTCGAGGTTATCTTTATCCAAGTTATAATGTATTCATATGCTCTTGAAAAAACTAATATATTTTAATTAAATTTTAAAAAGGAAACGGTGCTTTTTCTTTGGACATATGCTCAATAAATACTTCTAATATTGCAAAGTTTTGTACTGACCTGAGTAAGGTTCTTCATTTTTAAGTGTTTACGAACGATTGACGATTAATTGAAAATTGAATATTATATTATTCATTAGATACTTCTATCACTCCCTTCTGAGATGAATAAATATTCATGAAGAATTTTCCCTCACTACAAAACGAACCTGTACAAACATTTCAATACTACGTGATGCAGGCTGTGTTCATATGTTATTCGAATAAGACTATTATCAAGTAAATATCTACCACTATTAACCTAAAGTTTCCTATAACAATATTCATATTTCACTTTGGTAAACTTATCTTTTGTTAAAAATGATTGAGCACCTATCGTATCTGTCCATCGAACAAAATTAGACAATGAAATATGGTATACCAACATGACATGGGAATGTTTGTAGTGGCGGTCGATATTTGGCGATTAGATCGTGTCTCGACGGCACGTACGATATTGGATAAACGTCAAACTTGACGTATAGCTGCCTGCAGTGGTTGTCTTCGACTTCTATATCCCGGACGTCTCATCGTTAGAGGGATTTTGCAGGGTATTGTATAAGGATTAAACTACAGCACAAAGGTCTCTTAAAATTTACGAGCTCACATTTATGTTTACAAAACAAATAAGTAAGAACAATACATAAACGATAAGGAAGCCTGGAAATAAAATGCCGTATCCAGCTCCGCAAAGGCTCAGTATTTGTATATTCGTGTTTATATTAGTTCAAAAGATGTGCTGAGGAGTTTCTGTTGCCATTTCTTCTCCTCGTTATAAAAGCACCTTTCCGAAACGGTGGTAGAATAAAAAAAAATTCGTTCATAAGTGTATTGAAATAATACCTACATGAATAAATGATTTTATTTGAATTTCAAATACTCACGGCAAGTCAGTGTTAAGGGAAAATCACTGAAATCAGTAATACAAAATCACTAATGCATTATCGAATAAAAAAGGTGAGAAATCACCAATACTACGTAGTATTGGTGATTTGAGAACCATCTTATAAAGACTGTTATAAATAAAGATATTAACTGTGATAAAACAACTTTCTACCTAACAATGTATTTAATTCTTTTGCATAACAAAATACTTGGAAATCGACAACTCCAGGACGAACTGGAGTAATGATTTCTAGTTACAAAGAAAGAGCGTACTTTTGTTTTTTCTTTGATATACTTAAATGAATATAGTTATCAAAATACTTTGTTTTAACCGACTTCAAAAAAAAAGGAAGGTTCTCAATTCGAATGTTTTTTATTCACGTTTCATAACTTTTACTGGGTGTCTGTGATTCTCTTTTCATTCGAAAGCTCGTGCTTGTCAGATAATCATTTAAATTTTAGTGACATTTAACGACCAGTTTTAGAGTTATTCCTAATAATTTGCATTTACTAAATATACTAATATATGTACATATATAATACTAATACAGCATACTTAATTGAAGTCAGTTTACTTACAAAGGACCACGTACGACCACATAACAAAAATAATAAATACGAATTAAGCTAGATTAAGATACAAACTTTTTCAAACCTTTCTTGTATCGTAGAGATCTTCATGAAACACGAAACGGTTTTTTAACATTATCAAACCCAAAACGGAAAGACGTGGTCATGTTAACTAACCTAACTTTAAAATTTAATAAATCTATCTGTTAAGGTATCCAAATACTAAAAATTATACTTTTAGATACACATCTTGTCGCTAAATCCCATCCCGTCTATTCCATTTGTGATACAAACAATGAAAGTTGGTCAGCTCCAAAGCAACCGTATCGGAAAAAGTCAGCCTTCCATAAGGGTGTTTATTCAAGGTACCTCTAAATTTTATCTATTAGGAATCCTGATAAATGTGCGACACTTATAACTGGAAAGCATCTATTCATGTTGATGAGAATACGATGGTGTAGTTACGGTGGAATGTCCCTTCTTTAGACATAAGTTCGATTACTTTTTACTGAAAAAAATGTAAATGACACGCCAGCGCAAAATAGTAAAATTAAATATTAAAACTATATAAAGAAAATGCTCGTAGCCTTAATGGTTTATCGAGTTTTCGCATGAGTTAAGCAACTGGAGGCAATGTAGTTAGCAGGACGGAGTAGCAAAGTAAAAACATCTTGACCGTTTGCGTGCTTCGGAGAGCACATTAAGCCGTCGGTCTAGGTTGTTACATTGCTTAGGATCGACGCGAGCCGCCCAGCTATGAGTGCTCAAGGGAGACCGTCTTTTGTCTTCTCTTACTAAACCCTTGTCTGCGGGCATGGGATTGGGTTCTTTATTCTAAACCGTCCAAATACGACCGGATTATGATAACATTACGTATAAAATTTAAAAATCAGATAAGTGAAAATGCACCTTTACCTTTCAACACCCCTTCGCTAGACTAAGTTTCAATGGTTAGTACAGTTTAAAACTCTGCGAGACTGCATACTCCGCTCCGTAACGCTACTGCCCTCATTGGTCTGGGGGGGGGGAATTATCCAGCGACTTAGGAACTACATTAACGTAGTTTTCAAGCTATAAGCTGTACAGAGCTACTTAACTGGAACAGTTTTAAATGTTTCAGCACTAGATATAGTTTCATGAAGTGAGTGAGAAAAGGTAGTAAAAGTTAACAATGTTAGCGATTTTTTTGTCTTATATTTAAAAAAAATGGAACTTAAAGTTTTTTACGTTGGTTACCGGTTTCAGAACCATTTATGTTTACTTATGTTTTAATGCAAAAATATGTTTTAATGCAGAGCTTTGTGGTCAAAATTAAATTCGTCCGTAATCGTTTCGTCAACGGTCTACTGCGCATTGACACTAATGAATAATTAATTTTGATTAATAAATGTATTTACAACAAATATCTTTATTAATCAAAATTAATTCTAGTATTATTAGTATCCGTGTGTCGCTGAATTCCTTGTAAAGAGATTGGACGATTTAAGGATGTTGATTTGTTGTGATGTTAATATTTCTCACACGTATTTTCTGGGCGCTTTCTTACTTGAATTTTTTTTATTTTTTATTTCCTCTTGTTTCTTAGCCTACAATATAAGTGTTAAGTCATTAACATATTATTAGTTTACGTTAAACTCGGGCTAGTTACTTACCTGAGTTGTTAGTTCTTACTTGAGTCAACCGCCAAACGATTTGTTCTGTTCTATTCAATACTAGTAATACCAATTAACTGTCTTTTTCTTCTCTACTTCCTTGACCTACGCATCGGTAATTCTTTTTGTGTTACATAAGAAGTGATTGCCTACCATCGCGTGGCTCGTCTACTAGTTTGCCGGCTATTTGCACAAAAAATGCACTTATTACAATAACATGCAGTACAAAAATACTTACTCGAAACTTAAAAGCTTTTAAAATCAATTGATTAAAACGATTCTCATCATTCGCAATACGCGCGGTTTCATGTATCAACGTTTCGAATTTCACAACGAGCGCATTTTTGTTTTGGCACTCATTTGCTGACGCATTCGTGCGTTACACGAATTTCATTACACATATTGGGAGAATAAACGTATTTTATTTAATCATTTTCTGAATTAACTGTATTTACTAGCGTCGAAACGGGTACATTCGCGTGGATAACTTTGTGGAATGTGGTTAATTCGATGAAACTGTTCGTATTAAACTGTAGGCTTCTGTTTATACACTAGCGCATGCGGTAGATTGTTATCTGGTAACATACAAAAATATCATATCGAATTGTCGTTCTGAACCACCCTGGAATTCCCTTAAATACATGACTACAAAAATCATAGTCAGTTCAACAATTTAGAAGTGAAACACGATATATAAATGAAGATTATTTAACAATTACTTGATTGCCATAGAAAATTTTAAAATTATTAAAAATTGTTTATTACCCCGAAATCTATCTAATCTATCTAGTTGGTAACGCCGTCTGCGATATAAGCGGACCCAGGATTGATTCCCGCAGGGGCAGGTAATGTGACGAGTAGTGGGTGTTAGTGATATGTTATTAGTGCTGTACGAGTCTGCCACAAAATAAATCCCAGGGATGGAGTAAGAGTATGGAATGTTTTATTTATTTAATCCTTATTTTTCTTTATGGACGGCTTGTTCATCCTAAGTAATTGACCGGCTCAATCAACTGCGGGCGATATGTAGACTGACTACAAGTCAAATTTATTAGACAGTTTGATGAATCGAAATGTAACTTTATTCGAAGTTATTTTTTTACAAACAAACTAAACTAATGCATATCCCTTCGGTGAATAGATTTTTTTGTAAATGTGTTTCAAAAATCGTTTCATATTACTTTTACCTACCTATTATATAAGGAAGTCAGTACAAAATTTCAGACAACCATTTGGGATTTATTAAGTAGATCGAATAGTAAATTTATTACTTATTCCAGTAATATATGTCCTCTTAAATGATATAGAGGATCGATAGATATCGAAGGATAATTTAAATTTGAGATTGCATTTATTTTGCTCCAGTTCGTACGGCTAATAAACTCCTGTGATACTATTCGACGGTTAATTTATAAAAGTATTTAACAACTCTCTTCTTTTAAATTGTATTTAGAAAGAATGTAAAAAGCCAGGGAAAGTATCAAAGCGCAAAGCAGAGGCGAGAAAAAATAAAAATCGTCTCACTATAGCAAAGTAATTTGTTTTAGTGAAAGCATTGTCCAAAAACGGGTCACTATTTTGTATCGTATTTTCTTAGTGACTGTTTTTAAGAATTTTAATTTGCAAGAAATATTTTTTAGCGATCGTATTTTTCTTCATCGAAGGGATAGTGTAATGGTTTGATACTTAGGTACTGGACCTTAAATTTGAATACTTCTTATTTGATCTCAAGCTTTCTGTCTGGGTTTTTATCCATATTGAATCCAAACCAATTGAACCTGATTGTAGTACGCTGACGAAGTTATGACACCAGGTTTCTACTATAAGAGGCTCCTGTTCTGTTAAAATATTTTACCTACCAAGCAACTGACTTTCAAAATTCATCCGGAAAATGTTTTGGTCGTAATATCGGAAAGCCAATAATAATGCAAATCTTCTTCATTCTAGGTCGGCAATTCGTCAGTGAAGACTATTGTCCATGGGCGATGATGACTTATCATCTTCAGGTTCGTCTGGTCGTACATCGGCTATTTTTTTTATTTAATATAAATTAATGCTTGACGTCACCCCACGTGATGGTAAGTTGTGAGAACGTCTTAGATAGTGGACGCATTGACTTAGTAAAAGCTTATTCATTCTTATTTAATTGAAGTGATCATGACTATGAGAGACAGTGACCACTTACCTACCATCTTCAGTATTGTGTGGTCGTTTGTCGGCTATTTTAATAATAAAGTAAGGCCAATCTCACTTGGTAGGGTCTCCAAAGTCTAGTTTAGTGACTTTGGAGTCACTACTATGAAGCGACAAAAAGATCAAACTTGGTTTGGCTTCGGCGGTCAACGCATTAGCTAAGTTAACAACGGGTTGAACATATTAAAATTACGAAAGTACCATGCAATCATTTAAATTTACGAATATCAGGTACATTTGAGGAGTCATTCAAGGGTCATTTACCTCGCTCATTTCCATTATACGAAAATCGTATTATTTAAAATATAAGCATTAATTATCTGCGTTAAAATACGTAATTCGTTAGCAACTCTCGATTTTCCAATAAAACAACGGGCCTAATTTGCGTCTCGCGAATCCATTTTAATTATGCCTCGGCTCATTAATTACAGTCCAGATTGAGCTCGATTCACAGAGCATTAGAAATGTAAAACAACCAGCGAAATGAGTTTTCAGATCTATCTAAAGTTTGGGTAGTAGCCGCAGTTACATAAAATGAATTAAGATGTATCGTTTTTACGTAGCCGGAGAACGAATTGACAGGCCATCTGACGTGGTATCTAGTAACATCACAATGGCCTACTACACCAGCCCAGAAGGAAAAGTCAGAAAAGACAGTACTGGGTCTCAAGATCCAGTTGGAATATGACGATGCATTTGGCAGCTGAACCAAACGAAAAGGTTGTTGCTAGAAAAATTCTAGAAGCCACTGTTGGGGCGGTTGTTATTGAGGGCGGTTGTGATAATTTCAGGTGTTTGTGGCAAACTTCACAATCTGTCACCATTCCTATCGAATTGCTGCTTTCCTCCCGCTTTTTTGGAAGAGAGGTCCTGTAGAAGCCTTGACTTAATGTGGCCACAAGGTCTTGATGTCAACTTTGCCCTGTTCCATGAGCCTTTCTACAGAACTATGATCACACCACGATACATGTCCAAAAAAGAAAGAAGAACGACGGATGCTCGTTAATGACTAGGTATATTATTATTGAGATCATCATTTTCCTGATATATACATATATATTTCTCTTCATTTTGGTTAACAAATAGTGAAACGACACGAATCACAAAATATCATTATGTTAAGTTATCACTATATCGGTAATCAGCACCGTTTACCACAGATTACAACGGAAACACATCGATTACAGATTGCATTGAAAGTGGAAACATTGAAACTGATAGATATTAATTGAAGATTAGTAGTGCACGCTAGAATATGAAGTGAGACAATATTACAGACTGACTGCAATACTTGATTTTTTAAGATTTCAGAACAAACATTTAAATATATGTACATTTTTAAAGTGGTCGTTATAATTACACAATAATTTATATATTACTGAACGCTCAATAACATTAATGCAGCATTTAGTAGTGGCAAATAATGGAGTAAATTTACGTGAATATTCTATGGACACATGTCGATAACTTCGTTTTAATATAGGTATAACATTGCTATTTGTAAGCGTAAGGATTTATATTTCCCGTTTTCGCAGACTAGTTTCTTCCGCTTACTTCAGATTTTTATTTCGGGAACTGATATTTCAGCTGGGCTTAGCGGATAAGATTCTGCAATGCAACTCGGCAGTGCTTTTAAAGAAATCCAATTAACATTAACTCAAGGCTGGAGCTTAAAGCTACCTTGCACCAGCATTAAAAATTTAAAAAGCAAATGAGACTTTACTAATAGTCTTTTCGAAGATAATTTTATTATTGGAAATTGTAGAGGCGATAAGTATTGCATAATGCAACCTAATGATAACGCACCGAAATAAGATAGTTATTAAAATAATAAATATGTAAATAAAGTAATTACTTAAGTAAAACATTAATAACTTATAGTTATACTTTAGGCATATGTTTAATCAATTTTAATAACACAAGAAATAAAAAAAAAAATGTTTTACATTTTGAAAATAATAATGTTTCAGCTTCATATTTCAGTCCAAAAATTCTGTTACCTTACAAGTTTTATTACACAAGTAAAGTGACAACTTTGACAATTGTCAATATGACAGTTGATAATACGCACAGATTAAACGAAGACGCTAATCGATCTAGTGACGTTAACAGCGTTAATTCTAATGTGATTTAAGAGTGATTTGATTACATTTTGATTACTAAATGAAATGAACTAATTTCTATGTTTGTATCTAAATATAATAATATTATTTTAGTGTACATTTTATGGTGTACAAAGAGGATTTTTTTATTGTAGTTGTATTTTTCTTGTTACATCAACATTTAAATTCGAAATTGCCGTTGCAGGGGTACCAACATGACGGAAAGGGGTCGCACATAAAATATGGCAGAGAATGCTCCACGGCCTCTGATATTTCACTGCAGCCGTCAGTAACATTTGTACGTCATAGCCTGTTGTCTCAAAATTCAAAATCATTCAATAATGTAGGTATTATTTCAATACACTTATGAATGTTATTTTTTTAATCTTGTCTCATGTTTACCAACCGGTTTTTATGTTTGGTAACTATCGAATAGCTTAAGCGTTAAGAAGCAATATAGTATTGAATTTTTAATTTCACTAACACAAATAATAAGAGCCAAAATAGATGTTAAAATTAAATGGCCTATTCCTTTTATTCTCAAATGGGAACGGCGGTTACCAAACTTTGTTACTAGGCTGCGCCACTAAAACTTGTGGCATAATGAAGTAAAATAAACATGACAAATAAAAAACATTGCTATCAAATATAAAACTAAGTATTTACAATTTAATCTTATAGATTTCAAAATAGAATGTATTATCCAGTCTCAAACTTTACTAGCGCCATCAGCTCATACCAATTGCTTACCAATTGCTAGACTCTTTCATTATATCAGTTATACATAACAGGTTATGTAAACTCGCAATAAACGATTGATTGTTGTGTTTCCAACACTTTAAATATTTTTCGCACGGGTCAGCCGGTTGTAAGTTATCATACGAAGTATATATTATCCTCTACATAAAGGTATGGCTTACATGTCAACCTTTTACAATAGCGCCGGCTGACATTTTGCCGGACGCGGCGCTCAACTATTATTAAACATTCCGTCTCAACCCTCGGGATTCCATTGCGTATTATATCGGACACTATAGAAGCCTTTCTCGTCAAAAAACGTTATTGGATATTGATTTTGTTAAAATATTTCATGTCGTGAATCATGCTAATGATATAAACCGCCTTATTACAAGATAAGGTCTAAACCACGATTATCAAGTATAGGTTTGTCTTTCATACTATACTTTAAGCCAAGGTTTATTTTACTTGGTCTAATAGAAGTTTAAACAGGAACGTTGCTAGTCCACGTTTTGTAATAAGGCCGAATAAGTCTTAGGTCTCAGAGCTGATGAGATTTGTTTTCAATACACAATATTTTTATTGCGTCAAAGTGTTACAAATACTATTATTTTAAGTAACACTTACGAACCCTTTATTAAGGTATTGCAATAGAGAGGATGCGATCTGTCTTATACCGACTATAGGATTTTTAAAAGTACTCCTTTAATATATAAAAGTATTTATTTATTAATATTTTTTTTCATTCTTTTAGGAATTTTAATATTTTTTTTTTAATTATTCTTTTTAAGATTTTATCATTTTTAATTCCTCTTATATCTTCTGGCAGATTATTAGACATTTTTATAATTTTCGTTTGTTGCTTCGTGAAATTACGTTGTAACTCGATTGGTCTCTGTGGAAGCGTAATGCTTTCCTTTTCACATGATTAACTAATTGCGCTGATTGCCTGTGTCCGATAGTTTGTTTAGCGACCTTGTAATCAAATTTTTGTTCTAAATTAGAAGGCTCAGATGGATAGGTGTACATTTTTACTGTATCATGTAATGGGACAAAATAAACAATACGAAGATCGGATTTCAATGGCCAATCAAGTAGTTCTTTGTGCATTCCGCTGAAAAAGATAATCTTTCTGTTAAACAAGAGTTATTGGGTGGCTCGCGATAAAACTAAGTGATCGATCAAGATAAATAACTGCGGGTGAAAATTCTAGCTACTGTTGAAAAATTTTGTGTTTTCGTGCTTCAGAGGGCACGTAAGTCGGTTTCGATTATTACATAGAATCGTACCCATCACATATATTATTTAACAGGAAAAAATCATACATGCACGGCACATACATTTCACATAGAATATGGAAAATTCAAATTCAAAATAATTTATTCATGTAAGTATTATTTCAATACACTTATGCACGTCATTTATTTTGATTCTAC
>DWJN01001536.1:0-17647 GCA_018248895.1 Carystus phorcus
GTAGTCCTTCTACCATTCATTATATTTATACATTGACTTTCATTGTCGGGTTTTCAAATGTATGGGAAGTGGGCATTATTCTTTAAATACTTTTTTAATTATGTAAAAAGTCGAACCCAGGCCCCTTCGAACGGTGGTCTGACAAGGTGACGTCTGTAGCATACGGTCGGCTGATGAGTTCTGTTGCATTTTGTTTAAAATCCGATGATACTTCTGTTTGATGGTAGGGCTTAAGCTGGCAATCCTCATTTTAAGATGAAACATGAAATGATATTACGTGTACAAAATAGTTTTTATTATGAATAGCCAATAAACGAGCAGATGAGCTGTATTGTTAGACACGTACACTGACAGAAGGGTAACTGTCAACCGTCAGTCGAGTAGAGGACTCGGTACGGGCTAGACGTGCGCCCGCGCTTGTGTTGTGTAGCGGTGAGCCAGTGATACAGGTGCAGCCTTGGGTGCCTCTTGAATGAATACCATGCGTACACAGGATACTACATGACCTACATGATAGAAAGTGGTCATTACCCCTTGGTCATTAGCAACACAAAAAGGATTACCGATCCCTTGTCAAGCAAGTAAAGAAGAAAGATAGATTATTCCTCACTAAGTTTGTAACTGCCAACGCGTCAGTCACGCCAGTGCGAATGGTTATGACAAGTAGCATCCACGTTTTCAACATTTGCTAAAGTAACATTCGATATTTAAAAGCACTATTATGTTAATAAAAAGTTATACTGTAACCTCCAGTAAACATAGATCCAAGTTACTGCGGTTAGACGAGGTCATTTGGATCTTCATTAATAGGTAAAAAAAACATTGTACCTTCATAGATACACGTATCAAACTAAGCGGAACATCGTTAGCACTCAGGGCGATATCGAAGATAATAAACCATAATAAACCCTGTCGAGCGCCTATTATCCAATGTTCAGCTGAGAAGAGCATTTCGCCTGTAAGACTTGTGTTTGAGTGACGACGAATAGTATGACGATTTGTAAGAATATTTTTAATCACTCAATATAGGTATTTCAAGCATTACACAAATATAATGTTTTTCTATAAAATAATATACATATATCGATTTAGAGAAAATCATTGTTGATCAATAAAAACTCAAAGTTCTTTACAGACGTTCTAAAGATCTGACATTTTTATTCCGAGAGAAAAAAAACAATCCTTTATTGGAATGAAATTTGACATAATTCTTTATCCATGACATAAATTTATATTAATTATACCATTTACTTATCTCAACATAATAATAAAATTGCAAATAATCGCTGTGTGTACATGGCAACAAATATTTAAAAATTCACAATTTTGGGCCTTTATATATGCAAGAGAACCCGAAACAATGATTCTGATTTTGTCTATTTGTCTATATGTCTGTATGTTTGTGCGCTCTAATCTCAGAAACGATTTATGCCATTTGAATGTAATTTTAAGGATTATATCGTAATAGGCTTTATATTTAGTGTTTTTTATTATTCGGGTCTCGTAATCTGAGAAATAATAATACGATATCAACATTATTTGATCACATTTTACTGCGTGATTCACGAATCGAAAGTCTGAACTTCTAAAAATACATGTTTTGGCCTTAATGTCAAAGATAAACCCTACTTCCGACGTTTATTTAACGCCGTTACAGTTTAATTATCAAGATATCTAAAGTTTTTAACATAAAACATATCGTTAGATATTCCTATATCTTTATTGTATTTTTATGGCATTTTAATCGCTTACTCGCCTACGTTATTTCATACAGGCGTCTGAACGCTAACTGGCGCGGGGCAAAGTGGCTCGCCCTTATTGCACGATTTTGTACCGAATGATGATAATTTCACTGCGGAGTGCTTTTTATGATAGAGGAAAGATTTGGGCCTATTTTCCCGCTCCTTGTTGTTAAGGGTTATCAGTTGCTTGAGAGTTAGTATTTGTATCACGAAACCTTAATGAAACGAAACGACCATTTATCTTGAAACTCGACCGGTTGATACTTTTCGCTCAGGTATTGAGATGTATTTTGATAATAATTAACTGTTCAGTCACTCACGGTAGAGGCATACATTTAATTTAACAATAATATAAAAGATTTCAGCACAAAATTAATTTATTATAGAAATTTCTATTCTAACAATCTGTACTGTCGTCTATTACGCTATAGTCAGCCTTATTATTAATTAATTAATCTACAAAGGAGTACAGTGGATGATTCATCTTGCCAAAAAGTCTTGCTTTTAATGACTTAACCTACTATCTGAAATATCAAACTATCCTATTAAATTACTTTACTTAGGGTATACCTACGTCTATGGCTCAACAAATTCAGTACTTGTATTAATATTATGGATAAAAACCTTTGTCTTTCGTATAGTTGATTCAAAGAAAATCACTTCAAAGAGAACGATACTAGAGTAATCGATAAGAATTTAGTATTTTCATCGGACATACGCATCCCTAAAAATCACGTTGTTTCCAACGACACTTGCCTTGGCCTGCTCTTTGTTTTCGTGTTAGTAAATAAAGACCTTCAAGATTTTATCGGTATATTTTCCGCAATGAACAGCTTTTGTATTTACTTGAATAGAACACCGTTCAGTTGGAATACTGTGGTTCTCTTCAAGTTTACCAAAAGCTCTTGGAACATCTTAGAATTAAGTAAGCTTACTTAATGTAGAGGAGCTACAAACGTAATTAGAGTGTCCTTAAGTTCTACAAAACCTTAATGTTTGTAACGTAATATATCTAAACTTAAGAGGAAATATTTTTTTATGCCTGTGTTTGCATTAAATGGGTGCCAAAAGTACAGGACCGATTTAGAAAAATTTTCGCCAGTATATATAATGGACTCTTAGAAGTAAAATAGACTCTATATTATGCCTAAAAATAGAAGGATTTTTCCTGCTAATGATGGTGAAATGTTTTGTATGCCAGTTGAAGTAAATCCCTTGATGGCAATTTTGTATTCATAATTATGTCTACAGATGATTGTACCACCTGACCGTCAGTTGAACCCGAATGCTGGTGTGTTACATAAAAATATTTAGAGAGATACCTAATTAAACTTAGCGGAACCTATACACTTATTCTGTAATAGAGATACATTTCCCACATAAACTATTTAATGTTCATCGAATTTTACATCGTAAACCCGGAATATAATATTTGTGGTAAATAAATAAATTTATCGTAATTATACAACAGAAAAACGTAAAAATAAATTACATAATAAGCTTTTGAAATCGATACGAGAATGTAATAATGATTTTGGTTTTTGTAACTAAATATCTCTAGCAATTTGTTGATTACATTGAAAGTGGTCAAGATATTATATTATGTGGCCATGACGAGGGCACATTTCCAACAGGAAAACAGATCTGTTTCCGCAGAATAAAAGGCATATTTATCGGAAAATACAATAGAACATAAGCTTAAATGAAATAATAGAGACGAAATAATAATTTCGATTATCAGACCGGTTAACAACAATTTTAATTGAATTTTTATTTAAACGACAAACGAAAATTTTATTATAAAATTAAGACAACATCTTTGTGTTTTAATCGGGTGCCTAAAAGAGCATTCAATAAAAATTCTTTGATGTAAAACGATCTTCAGAGCAAGTACATCTAGATTAATAACTTCAAACGTTTCTTATTTACCTTAGCTTTCGTGGCATTATGAAACAACCTATTACGAGCGAATCAATTTAGAACATTAAAAATAAATTGCTTAGTAATTGAGGTACTTATTTATATACAAAAAGGGATGTTAGTGTAATATTTGTGTTAAACATAAACCCAAGTGGTGAAACAAAATGTAAATCCGTAAAATGCCTTTTATTCGAAAATCTTGTTGGTTAGGTAAAGATCGATGTTTAACGATAAAAGTATTACCATGTAAAATTTTTAGATTCATTCACATACGATCATCTAATTTTCTTTTTTCTGAAAGCTTTTGATTAACTTCCAATGTATGGATGTATGCATGTAGGTATGTTTGTTCGGGTGGAAACTTACGATTCAATTTTGGAGCAGATATCTTTAACCGATTGAGCTGAAATTTTGTATACACGTACAGTTTGGGTGACAATGCTTGGTTAGCTGTGTCCTTCTAAATCCAACATGGCAGAGCACAGAAGATAGCTTACAGGTTATTTTCAATGACAAGTTTTTGTACCATATAAATGACCCCGTAATAAGGCCGTCATAATTTTATAGTAAAAGATTTAAAGGAAAAGTTTATTTTACTGTTTTAAGGGCTTTCGAATAAAAGCTTGTTTTTAAAAAAGTTTTCTAACCTTTAATGTATTTTAATAAAATTCTTCAAATTAATTAATTTCAAATTTAGTACAAGTTATGTGTAAGTTAATAAAGCAACAATTTTCATGTTTCCACAGTAAATGGTTACCCAGAACATGATGTATGTTGTGTAACATCACGATGACATGTTTCGTGATATGTCACGTCGAGCGGATTGCAGATGACGGGAGGGGATATGTTGCGACATGACAAGCGATTAGCGCATCTCACCGAAACGTCACTAGCCGTAATAATAGGCTCGTATATTAGGCTGCAAGTACTTTTGATTTGAAACGTTTATTGGCGCGGAGGAATCAAACCGATCACCGCGTGACGTCAAACGGAACGACGCTCTGTTTTTCCCCGTTGATAACATAAAAAAATATCTGTGTTGAAATAATATTCTGAAATTGAATTGTAAAGACAAGTAATTTGAAATATTTTTTTAATCTATGTTCATATTTATTATTGCAAGCAATGTCAAATGTAATCTCTCTCATGCCGCTTTAAATCTCGTAGCGTAGGTAAAGTCTTCTTTTCTCACTGTGTGGGCGGTTTGATTCTGTCTTAAAAATTCAAATTACAAATATTTTTTTAATAACCCGCCAAAACGTCATCATAATGTATTTTATAATTATGGATTTTTGGAAAAACGAATAGTAAATTAATTATAATTAGATATTTAAAGTTGTTAAACACTGCATTTCTTTGGGTTGGACACATGGTACTGGGTTTATAGACATTACACACCATTATATAAAATTGTATTTTGCACTGAATTGCACACTACATTAATTATTGTCAATAGAAATGTTATTTACGTCAAAAGCAGTATCACATCTCACAGTAAATTGGATGGTTATTATTCAATTTTGTGTTAGATTTCTGCTAAAACCCGAGGTAAAATATTATTATTATCGTTCACTTCGATAACGATGAGATATCTACCGAAAAACATAAACATGTAATTCTTATCATGATGAAATTATGATTCATTTTATGGACTCCGATAAACAGAGTATTATATTCAAACTGGAATGAGACATAAAGAACTGTTTATCTCACTAAAATTATTTCAAAGCACTAAAAGTGTCATATTTTATTATTCATACAATAAATAATAAGCTTTGTTGAAACTTTTAGGGAGCTAAACAATAAATGAAAAAGTATTGTCTTCAAATTGTGAAGAAAATACAACAATGTACTTTGTTGCCTGCGAAAAACGGTTTTAAAGTCTAAGATAGTAAATGTTGGGAGACTCAGCAATATTAGCGTTTACCGGTCTTTGTGAAGAAATTCGAGATGGTATTGTACGGGATTTCATCAAAGATTTCAGAAATACGATGAATGCTGTGCACGTAAAATAAAAATTTGGCGAGTAAAAACTGATAAATGAATTATGTAAGAAATTTAATAAAAGACTATTTAGAAACTGGAATTGTATTTTGTTTTTATAATATTAGGCACTATGCGTAAAAGGCTCGCAAATATGCCTTGCCTGGAGATATGCCTGCCTATTAGACTGTTTCCGTATAGGTTTCATTTATGAATACATAAAGTTAAAAAAAGTTATAAATTTATTTTCATAACAATACATTGTTCTTAAAGCTAAATGAATGAAATCTTAAAATTTAAAACTTAATGTAGTCTTAAGTATAGGCTACCACGGCATGCATTGTGGTTTATTTAAAAACTAAATATTTAATTAAAATTATATTCATGATCTTAGTGGATAATTTATCCTTAAGTTAAATATACAGGTTTGTATGGATTGTATAGACTGCTTAATATTCACTATAGTATTTTGTTTAACAATATCTTAAATTTACAAATATTATTGCTAAATATATCTAAGGCAGGTTCTCTAGAGAGTCGTTGAATTCTATTCAAAGTACAATGATGGCCAAGATTTGAGCGATATCTAACGACTAGTCTTTAAGCTATGCCTAATAATACGAACTTGATGCGTTTGATTTCGGAATCCAATTAATTAATACGGGCGAATTATTGTCGGTTTTCCTTTGTTCATTCACAAAGCGAGAACTTTAATTTTAATTTAAACTATATTGCTATTATTATAATACATTTTCCATAAAAAAATTCGAGCTATATTAAGAATATGGCGTTAAAATATTAAAGTTACTTATAATTAAATTAAAACCTATTAAATTAAAACCAAAGAGAATAAATAATTAAACAGTACTCGTATCAACAACCATTCAGACTGTTTCCAATTGTGATGAAACTCGTCAATCTATTTCCATATTTGCAAAGTCAACTCTCAAGTCTCTACTCGTTATAAACAAATAATCCCGGAGACACTTGACAATATTAGCTTTGTACTCCGCTTTGTGAGTAAACAGTCAACACGAAGCGTACGGCATTGTGCCGACGTCATGAAAAATAACAAAACAACAACAAATTCGCATTCATAGAATAGACTAGCTTTATGCTCAGGTTTCATCTGACCGGAGAACCATACATAACTACGCATTTTTTTGATCTAGTCACAGAAGCGTTTAAGGTAGGTAGGATGTATCTTTTAACGACCCGCGTGGCGCCATAGTCACCTCGCTAGACCGCCGTTCGAAGGGTCCTGGGTTCGATTCCCAGCGAAATTTAAATGATGAGTTTAAATTTCTGTTCTCGGTCTGGCTATGTGTAATTGTATTTCTGTGTTGTCCATGGCACCCACGACACAGGGTATCCTAGTGTGGGGCTAGGAAAGTGTGCCGTTATTATTTATTTATTTATTATTGTTGCATAACGCTAGTTTATATTATTTTCGTATAAATAGCTGACAAATGTTGCTGAGGTATCGAATGTTCATCATCATTGCCTATTTACAACAAAGTCATCATCGAAGAAAAAATGAAACTGCTAAAATACATGAGCCGTAGCAGTGCTACGGCGTAGCACTCTACGAGGCTACAGCTGAACATTATTGGCCGGATCCTAAACTTAAACAGGAAAAAATTACCTCCAGACTTTACTTATCTTCTATCGCAGATAAGATTTTATAGTAACTGCAACTAAATCTACGCTATTCAATAAGCAATGGTAGCTAATTGTAACTTAGTAATGTGGGAGATAATTGGGAAAAAACAACTTTTATAAATGTTGTTTATGGATTTCATTATAATATATTTTTTTATTCTTCTTTATTTACACGTTTGGGTATGCATTTGTTTACGCTAATCATTAACAGCATAACCGGTTTCTATGCTGCTTTCACGGTAGTATTGAATAAAGCTTGCATAACTATGCGAATAATAAATACGTGATAATTTGTAGAATAACTAAACGTTTTTGTAGTCGATACCAAAGCATAAGTCACCCGAAGCGAAGCGACACAGTTACTAGTAAAAAATAATATAAAAAAAAGTATAATTCTCGTATTATTCCACGTGAAACACTCAGTCATTGTCACAGCGGTAACCGCGATCGACGGCTATGATATATGCGCAGTAATATCAGTCCCTTGCCGCATCCGGCGCAATAACTGTCAGCCTGATGCTCGTTACATCGTGACGTGCACTGGAAGTTATATATTTCTCCCTTAATGCCCTACAATCAGAAAGTGCCTACATTGATCCGTTCCGTTTGTGCAAATGTTGAATAATGGATAATTCCGGTATACACTTGGTTTTTGTAACAAGTTTTATACATTGTAAATGTAATATGATATCAGTGCCAATTCAAATCGAATCAAGTAAAAAATCAAATATCGATTGAAAAGCGTATTAAAAACAATTAATTTTCGTCGTTTATTTGGCACGAATATTCTCAAATGCGTGTAGTAAAGGTTTTAATCACTGTTTAGAAAGCACTATGTAAAATTAAAGTGATGTTTCTAACCAGACTTTCAGTTATAAAGACCAACCTACATTGTGAAGTCTCTCAATCTACCTACGCGCAGTAAAGTAGGCGGATAACAATATTTTGAGTTTAAAGTTTCCCCGTTCGTCACAGTCGCTGCTCCTTATTACAGTATTCTTCAAGAACAAATACCATTGTGTAAGTAATCTCCGACATCCCCTCGAGTAAAAAGGGCAAATTTACATTCGGCCGCTGCTCCAGTAAGTGTAGACTAAACCCTGGATTAAGTTAGCGGAATAAAAAATTTGAATATATGAAGTACCTTCATGAGTACCGCAAATAAGTATACTACAAATTCTTTGCCCTCAATAAGTTAGGGTTGCCAATGTACATAACATAAACTTACTAACTAAACTTGGAGTACAATCAATTAGGAATACCGATGATGAAAAAATGTATCGTTTGTATTGTTCCATCGCCATTATCATATTTGAATTTGTATTTATTATGTAACTATATTATTTTTATTTATTGTGTATGAAATGATAATTCAAATACTAATATATTTTTTCACTTTTAGGTCTGCTGGAAGGGATTTCTATAAGACATAAGCACTACCTATGTAGTTTGTATAATGTTTCTGCAATGTGTATATTTTCGTACATGCAAGAATAGAAATAGAATTTAGAGAAATATAATAATATTGAATGCTTACAGATGTTTAAATCTGAAGTACTGTAATTTAATAATTAATAACCAGTTTTAAGACATCGCATATATAGTCAGAAGTGTGTAGGTATTCAATGCAGAACCCTTCGTTGTATAGGCAGACCTCACCCATGTCTGCAGGATGTTTCGGTATCTATTTAATTTATAAAAGAACGTAAAGTTTTATACGTCTTCTATTTCTTTAGTTATCCTGACGCCACGCACGCACTAACTGCAACTTATTTCTAGTCCAAGGCAACCCTGTTTAGACGGCGAACGTTCGCGGGTTGCGGCCGAATTAACATATGCACATAATTTGCAATATTGCGGCTTGAGTGGCGCGGGAACATTGAGCAATAAATAACGACCACCAACCGCTGCCGTTCCATGTTGTTTTAATTATACTGGATCTAATAAATGGGCATTAGATGGTTCATTACGTTGATAACGTCCCATTAGGTATTGGGATTGATTTGAAATCGGCTGCCTGTAGCTTACGTTATAAGGACAGTATATCCGTAGAAATCTAGTTTTACTGCTTGGGAGTGCAATCAAACCGGACGGACTGAAAATTTGAAGCCGATTGCAGACGTCAGCTGGATTAAGAACGCTTAGGATCGTTGAGAGATTTATAGATGTTTTATAGACTGCTAAAAATGGCGGCTGATTGTTTTGCATTTCTCTCTTATCGTGTTTGTTCATTAGTCGATTGTTATGGGTATATTTATAATTTTAATGATAATATTTTCGTTTTCAGGTGTTTCCGGCGACTTGTTTACAACTTGGTATAAAAGAATGTGAATTTGGACTGATATCTCATTCACATAGAGGCTCCAAAGACCCCTATCGGAAGGACCGGCCTGTTCTAACAGGCTGCGAAAGCAACTTCAGTGAAAGGACCAAAAGTTCCTACTGATTCCACACCCCACACTTTCCGATCGACTGTCGTTCACGTAAAACAAGTTAAGAGTAGTTACTATGACGTTTTTCTGTGTATTCTATAACTTAATATATATATTATTTAAATTGTATATATAATATATGTATTTATAATACTTATAAAACAAAAACATATATTAAACAAGAGTAGTCGGTATGTTACTATCTTATTACTCTTTATGATATCGTTTTCATGTTTTCCTTTATTTCCCTAGCTCCAGAGTAAACTTGTTAAGCGCTTCTAGCACTTTTTAGTGCTTCCCTACCCTACAAAAGAACTCCTCTACAAACTTGTATACTTCTAGGGACACTGATACAGACTGTGCTTTGATTATCAGTCTATCGTTACCATTAAATAGTGTTTTATTTATTAACTTATGTAGTTCAGAACCTGACTTATGGCTCTAGACTTGTAAGACAATATAGGTGATGCGTTAATACACGCATCGGAACCTAAGTGCTAGTGTCGGTTCATGAATGTAGTGTTTCCTTGCAGTTAATAGCGCATTACTGTCTCGCCACCTAATGCAGTTGGTAAGACACATCAGACTTATCACGGGCTGTTAAACTATTTGACTATGCATTATATACACGTAGCTATTACATACATGAATCGTATTGAATTTATACACTAATGTTATAAAGATAGCGTGCAATTTTGTTTATATTAAGGGGATCTTCTCCAGAAGAATCTTATCTGTTCGAAAAATTATCACTCGTAAGGTATATTTGTTTATTTATTCTTTATAATACTTTATTATACCAACCAATTTAAGCATTCTATACCAGTCAACCTTTGTGCAAAAATTATTATTATTGTAATTCTTTGTTTATTATTCCAGGTGGACATAGGGTATACCACTTAAGTGGAAGTATGTCGCTAATTCCGAACATCAAGAGTCAAAGCTCCGCCGCTCCCCTAGCATAATACCTCACCAGACGGGAGATTTCCGTTTATTTAATATATTTAAAGTAGACTTTATATAGTGAATTATAATTTTTTACTTATATCTGTTTAATATTTTTTGTTTATTTAAATCGGTTAACAAATAAAGAAGTTATCTCAATCATTCATTGACTGTTAGGCAAAACGAAGTTGACTGGGTCACCTAGTTAGTAGTACATAAGAATGCAAATTTACCATAGACTTTGAAAAGGGTGCATAAACAATTAGAAATTGAGATTAGAAAACGCGAAGATCTCTACCAAGACACACTATTTACCATAACCTCGTCCGTTGCTCAATAGAAGCATCAGGAAAAGAAAAGAAGGGTTGGACTAAGTCCAAGATGAATGGTCCGTTATCTTTGTAAATAAATAACATTGCACATTCATAGCCCCATGCTAGGATACCCTGTGTCGTGAATGCCATGGACAACACCCAATGACAGGAACACGCACTCAAATTCAGAACAATAATTAAAGCCCATAATATAAATTTCCGCCTCGTTGAGAATCGGACCTAGAATCCTTCGAGACACTCTCTGACATGGTCACCATTGCACCACCCGGATTTATAATCACACTTTTCTCAACGGTAGTTAATAAACAGGTCAAAACGAAACGTGTGAATAAATACTTATTCCATTAACTACACATAAATAGTGAAAGCGTCGCGTATTTTGGAATGTGTGCCGAAATTAAGCCTTGCATTTACTGGCGAATTTGTGCAGCCTGGAGTGGCCGAGTGACGCTCACAAATTGTACTTACTGGCCGTATTCATTTTGTTTGCTGCGAAATCAAAATTCCTCTCGGCCACCTCTACTGTTTTAGCTTAACCTCGGAATTATACCTGAAATTGAAGTACAAATGCTACAAGCGAATGTGGACTAAACATTTTAAAAGACGAAGCAAAAATAGCTTATTTGCATTTGACGAACTTAGTCCAAGAATATCACACAAAGGAAAAAAACGAGGTTGTTTGAAGCCGAGATCGTGGAAGATTGCCACGACTTCCACTCAGTGCTGGCATATTTATACGAAGTAACTGGGATTCCATGTGTTGCCAAATCCTCGCAATAACTAATAAATGTGTTCAAATAATGTTTCATACGGCCGGAACCCGAACCGAAATCTCCTCGTAATAGTTGAGTTATATCTTTTCTGTTTCGATCATCGAAAACAACTCATTATATCTAAAGATGTTAAAACATAATACTCGTACAATAACAGACCTACTAATAAATTTGGTAGACGTATTATTATATTGAATATGTACATCAATTTTTATATACGTACAAAAAAGATAAATTAAATCATTAAAGCAATTTATATCAGATCGGAAATTCGGAAAATTCACTTAAAAAAGATTTAATTTAGTTCCGTTCCGTTTCGAGATATACCTATAAGAACAGAATTTTATACACAGACATCGTAAAGTAATGTCATCTATTTACAGATTTTCCATCAACACAGCAATATGCATTGATTTTTTACTTTGTTTTGTGATGTTCTGCGACTTGCGCTCTCCGTCGTAACCACAACGTGTTTCAGGTTGATTTCAATCTTTAACTTTGTTTTACACCGAAAACTTGAAACTAAAATAAACACTCAAATCACACAAAACAATAGTTCGCATTATTACTGTAACAACCTCTCACACTAAAACTCATGAACCGTCTTCATTCTAGTGTGAATACAAACGGCATTCTTGTTGTAAATTTGTAATACTATTTTTGTAGTTTGTTTTTTGCAGCTTCGATCGCTCTTTTATCGCTCTTTCGTATCCTATGACACGATTAAAGATATTCAAACGATATTAAACGCCACCGCAAACTTTTATTATTATCGAAGTTTGTAAAGCGTTTTTGTTCTATTTTTATTGAATAAAGGTCTTTCTCATTATTTATCGCTTTATAACAATCACGTTTTTATATAACAAAGAAGAAAATTTTATAACAAAGTTTGAGAAAATCCATGAATAACATTATGTCAAATAAAAAACTTGTTTATTCGGCAATCATATAGCCAACTTTAAGCGCTCTTAGCGTAGGAGGTCGTGTCAATCCTATGAGATCAACAGAGTTAAGCAACTGTAGGCGCGGTCGCCACCTGGATGGGTGGGTGACCGCTATTAGCAAAAGAAATTCTTGAGCTTTTCTGTGCTTCGGAGGGTACATTAAGCTGTCGGTCCCAGTTGTTATTGTAGATAGCAGTCGTCAAGCTATGTCGAAGGCCTTCGGGCAGCTTAAAAACTTCCAACCCCTGAGCTAGCCACTAACCATTCCACCAATCCATCCCGGAGCAACGTGGTGGGGTATGTTCTAGTGATGAGGAGAGACCCGTGCTCATCGTGGGCCATTAATTGGTTGAAGGTTGAACTTTAATTACACGAAACTTTGTTTATATCCAATTGTTTTTATTTGCTTTCTATTAGTTAAATCGGAATGAAAGTGAGTATACGATTTATGGGTATACGAATTAAATAAAATATCATATTTTCATTTGATTGTAAAGTTATTCTACTTGATTATATTTTTGTTGTGGTTTTCTGTAAATGAAACAATAAGTTTACAAATTATAAGTTATTAATTAAAAATCTAGTATATTTTTGGAGATGAACCTAAGTAAGATTCAAAACCTATTTACATCCTTTCCTTTTATGTGCACAATATTTGCCACTCGTAATTTTCAAATACCAAGTCTGCTGGAAGAAATTTCATTTTAAAATAAGCAGTGCTTATATATTGAAATCTTAAACAAATGTTTAATTTAAGTGTGTTTGTACAATACTAAATAAATAAAAAATACATTAAAATTTTCAAATATTTCCTTTACACATCAACGCCTTTTTAACGTTGTTTTAAGGTGGTTACAGGTGGAGGTTATTCACCTAACATAAAATTGGAAACCATTCCAATACTAAATGAATTTATGAGAACGAAGCGTTGAAAGGCAGCTTTTTTATTTACACTAGCCGTAACCGCGAAGCGAAAAGCGGTCCGCGTAACTGAAAGTTTGCTTCAATGAAAAAGAGACGTCTAACATAATCCATTTTTATCCCGTCTCGGAAGTTAACCTCGCTATATTTTTAAACGATTGCCACTTTTGAAAAAAGAGCTTAAAAATTGCAGTCAATGATTACTAAAGTTTCTAATAAAAATGTGCCAAACAAGTTCTAAGATTGAAATGGAATGTGGTTGTAACTTCATCAATCCGAGTATATATGTATATTATATTTACAATCACACCCGGCCACGCGTTGCTTTAACTAAAGTTTACATACTCAATTTAGCCGACTAATTACCTTACACCGCCATCTGTTACAATCTTATGGATCTAATCCTTTGTAAGATATTAAACAAATAATTTGCAATAAAATAATATTGCGTCTATAAATTGAGATGTAATCTATCTATCTTTCAAGTTGGATTAAACTGCACACGGTGTGCAAAATTTGATTAAAATCGGTTAAGTAGTTTAGGAGTCATCGCGGACAAACACCGCGACACGTAATCCATATATTAAAATTATTACATTAATTTTAAATACGATTACCAATTAAATTACAAATTTTTATTGATAATAAATCCATTTCATTCTACAAAATGAGTGTTATACAATCTAGTCAGAACTAAGTAACATTTAAATAGATCGCCAACCACAATTCAAGCAAGAAGAAATGGAATCAAGATCAGTTTGAACAACGAAAGCTTCTCCGCCTTTTCTCTTAGTAACTTGAGAGTTAATCTTTTACCTTCGGAGTATAATTCAAACATGTTCAAGGATTCAGTTAATTTGATCGACTAGTAACGTGCTCTCGGTTCCTTCGATAAACAGCGGATGTTTGCTAATAGAATCCACACCCGCAACACTTTAATTAATAATTTTATCAGCCGTTCTACTTAAAACTTCTATGTTTACTACATTTGGAGGTCTCTGCGATTAGTTGTTCAAATTGTTTGAATTAAAACATATTTATTTATTGCATAACAAAAATATGTTAGGAACGTATACACAATAAAGCAACGAAGTCAATTTTAAGTATATTAGAGGAATTACGATATGATAACTTTTACCACCAATTTTACCCATTTAGGTAATTTTCAAAACGAACAACAAAATCTTATGCAATGTTTACTTCTATTTCTTCTATATGTGTATATTCTGTTAGTCAGTCAGCGTTAGCGTATCACATATAATATGGTAACGATAAAAAGGATTATTCTTACCACAGAAATACAATATTATCTGCCAAAGATGTGGAAACTCGGAAAATCGTATCGCAGTGGATTTGAGATTATCGCGAATATTGAATACATACAGGTGGTAATTCGAGATCTCAATACAATTCATAGCTCGTATACTATCCAATAACATATATACAATCTTCATTATGAATTGATTATTCACCTTCATTTTTAACCACCTTCATATAAAGGAGGAGGGTCTCAATTTGTCTGTATTTTTTTAATATGTGTAGGTGAATATATTTTCTCGTACCGATTCTGATGATCCTTTGTTATTCGAAAGCTGATGGTTGTCATGTGGTCCCATATTAATTTGAGGGATATCTGACGAATAGTTTATAATGTGTAAACTACTTCGTCGATAAGGTGTAAACTTTACTTCGATTACTTCGATAAGGTTCTCATTTTGTTATTTGTCGATATAAAATGAACTTAATAAAGTGTATAAGATGATATGTAATGTAATTGAGACTGGTGCCAGCGTTTTTAATTGTTCTAAATTATTTTATTCCTTTTGAGGGCGGTTTTCATTTTTGGTAAGCAATCTGTTAAACAACTACGGGCCTGGTCGGTACCTGGATGGGAGACCACTAGTAAAACTCGTGTAAAATACTAGTAAAATTTCTTGAGCGTTTCCGTGCTTCGGAGGGCACGTTAAGCCGTCGTGTTACCTGAAATAATAGTCGTCAAGCCATATCGATGGTCTTCTGGCAGCTTAAAAACATCCGACACTTGGGTTGGCCATTAACCCCTTCACCAATCCATACTGGAATAGCGTGGCGGAGTATGCTCTAGACGGCCTCAGTGATGAGGAGAAATATGTCCTCAGTAGAGGGCTGTTAATGGCTCGAAGGCATTATTATTATTATATGCATCTTTCAATCTCTTTCATACACACTATTTCCTTATTACCACACATTATTAAGTAGATTAATTTAATATGTAAAAAATCAATACGATGCCTTACTAAAACTGAAAATCATAGCTTATAACAAAGACTTTATTTGCCAAATAAGACTCGGAATTATCCGCAGTTCCGGAAATATCGCATCGGATGAGGCCGATTAGGGATTATCGCGAGTATCGGGAATATTCCGTAACGTTTCTGTACATATTGTAGATGGTAAGCGACGACAGCTTAATCCGATACCAGAACGGTATTCTCAGAGCGACGGGGGAATATTTTGTATGTATTTTGTAGGAACATCTCCAAATTATTATCGAATAATCGTTGTTTTTATATTTATATCTATTCGACCAAATATAGCTTTAGATACGTATTATTCAGCATTTGTTTTATAAAAAATGTATATTATAAAATATTTAATCCGTTCGATTTATGTAAAATTTACTACAAAGTACTTTCTCTTAGAATAATAATTGTTTTATTCCATTATGTATATAATTTTAAATTTCAAGGCACTATAAATTTAGCTTTGCGTTTGTAATTGTTGCTTATTTTGCGACGTGAATAGACATTAACAGGAGAGGAATATTTTTCATTCTTACGGCCGGTTTCTGAAAAGCTGATCAACGAAAAAATTAAGAAATTCACTGTCAAATCTATTGTCAAACGTCAATTGGGTTGCAGAAAGCATGATTTTTAAGAGATTATTCGCTAATCAACGTTTCAGAAACTCGAATTGACTTCATAGAACTTGCACGATAATATGCGTGTTATATGAACGAAATTTTGACAAGCCTTTCAGAAACTGGCGGTTAGTGTTTCATGTATTATGAACTTAGTCTTACCGTCAGTTTCTAAAAGGCTGATCAACGAAAATTTAACCAATAAACTGTCATATACATCTTCAAACGTCAAATGGTTAATTTGATTTGTTTAATTGATTAGATCTGTCAAATTTTACACCAAATCGTTTGTCAAATGCGATTTTGTATCATGATTTAACTCTCATGAATGTTTCAGAAACTCGAATTGATTTGACTGACACAGCTTCTCTAAATTAACACGCATGTCAGGTCAAAAATATTTTGATTAGCCTTTCAGAAACCGGCGATTAAAGCTTGAAACGAATAAAATACTACTTTTTAGAGGTTTAAAAACTGTGTGGCTCGTTGTTTATCCGTCTCTACGGAAAGGTAGTGTTTAAATTCTAGGTGCTAAAACTTTATAATTAAAACTGAGCTTCCCACTCAGACAGTTTAATGAAAATTAGGGTGTCGCGTTCAGAAAATAGTGCAAATGAGATCGAAAATTCTACACACACTATAACTCGGTGGTTTTGCTTTATTATATTTGACTTAACGTGTATTTACTTGAAAATTTCTAGCTAAAAACATGTGCCGCAAAATGTAACGTTATTTTTAAGGGTAACATCAAACATGTATTTTATATCTATGTTATTTCTCAGCTTAAGCCCGATAGAAGAGTAAATGAGTCACGTGATGTTAAGTGAACATCATCAGCAACACGAAAAGCATCATCAAAGCTTTATCAGCCAAGAAACGAGAGAAGAAGGAAAGGCTATATGAAGGAAAGATATAGGCTCTCAAACTTCCAACCGAGTTACGAGTCGTTTGGCGATTGACATAAGCAAGTGGATCGTAGCTAACCAAGCGGGCTTCTAGGTTAATACATGACATGACTTACCCCCGGTTTCTGAAAGGCTTATCAAAATCTCGTTGAACTAACAGGCATATCAATAGGAAACTCGGTCAAA
>DWJN01001537.1:0-17646 GCA_018248895.1 Carystus phorcus
GACAGTAGCGCTCACAAGCTAGTGGAACAGAAAAAAGTGCGGTCGTGAGCGTGATCATTGTGGACGCCTAGTGGAACACGGCCATTGTCTCATATACATGGACAGAGGGTAACTGTTAACCGTCAGTCGAGTAGAGGACTCGGTACGAGTAAGACGTGTGCCCGCGCTCATGTTTGTGCATTGGTGAGCCATAGCGAAGTGCAGCCCTAGGCGTTCCTCTGGGGAATACCATTCATACCATACCAGGACACTACAATGATGATGAGCATACCTTTTCTTTCTTTTCTGAACAACTTTTCCTAAATGGTCTTCTCTGGAGTACTTCCAGAAGGAGAGGCATCGTTCAGGCCGGGGCCAGTGGATCCTCGCTCCAATATCTTGGAACGCTTGACTTGCTGCCAGTCGTTCTGCTCGCCTGATCGCTGTCGAGTTGAAAATCAATATAAAGCTAAATTATGATCGATTCTCAGAAAATATACCCATAATATACTCCTATGTTCAGAGAAATCTTAAAGATAGGGATAACATATTAAAAGTACAACATTACGAACAGAATTCAATCTTTTATAAAAACTTTTATTTACTAATACTAATAAAATTATACTAAACAACAATATATTCTAACATTTCAATATCGATTACTGAGATGTAGTATTAAAAGAAACTATTTGAAACCAGATTAATGAATGCATCTAAATCCATATTAAAATATTGCTTACTTAAATATGCATCAATGCAGTAAAGTGGGTATAAATTAACTTCTTACATCATTGCAATTGCAATTTAATGCAATGTAAAAATTTCCTCAATGTCACATCAATCATTTTAACACTTCAAGGATTTTATTTCTATGAATGGGAATAATAATTGGATCCTGTTAAGTAGAAAAGATCCAGTCAACATATTATATGAAATCGAGTTACATACATAATCTACTAATCAAGTCTTTCAGGAATTACAGAAATGCTACCAATGAAAATGCACTATTATATTACTTTATAAAAATGTACATGTTATGTCTCATGACACCGCCGATTTTCAAAAAGGTGGATTTACGCAAAATTACATAAATGCTGATGGATCTTTTCTGCTTACAATTGAAGTTTAACTAACCTTTTACCATGCACTTAATATCCCAATATTGATGTAAATAGTTGGGGTCCACAATGGGTGGGAATGTTGAGGTAGATTCTTTAACAGTAACAGTCCCTCTACTTCTTGGTTGTACACATGTCGCTAAGAAGATGAACCCTTCCTTGGAGAAGTCATTTGGATAGGGAAAGATATCGTTGAACACCTGCCAGGATTAATAACACACCGGGTTTAGTGCAAATCTCCAATTTTGTCTAGAGAAGAAAACAAGAATTAAAGAATTTGTCAACAAACTTTTTATAGTTTTCGATTAAAAGAAATACTATCACTTTTTGCCTTCTGGTTTATAAGTCCTTTCGTTTGATAAACATATAAGGGTTATTATAGAAATGATAAATCGTCAATTTATAAAGTCGATATATTATATCAAATATGGCAGCACTTATGTAATCCCATATTGTCATAATAACCAAACGTGTGTGCCAAATTCCAGCTTAATCGGGCACTGGGAAGTGGGTAAAATTTAACTTTTAAGATTTGATTACAGACATATACCGAAGCTAAATAAAAGCTTGTAATTGACAGCGCTGGATAAATTTATAAGAAAGAGTTCTTAAGACGTTGTTTTAAAGTCATTACCTCGGATCGATAATTTGATAAATCTCGCAAAAGCCGCTCACTTGTGGATCCCATGGAGAACAGCATCAAAGCAGAAGTATTCTGATATTCTACTGCAGCCATTGGTGGAAATGCAAGTAGACCTAGAAGGAGTTATGGTGGAAATGAATTGTAAAGCAAAATCCTGAAAAACTCTCAAAATATCCAAATACCCATTTCCTTACCACTTCCACTCCAAAAGTATTCCCACGCAGTTTTAACACTAAACACTTTAGCCAGAGTTATGCTTATGGGTTTCTGTATGCTGACATATAGCGGCATGTTCATATGATCATGGAAATTTGTACCAACGTGATCGTTTTCTGCTATGACATTGACTCTGAGCCTAAAAAGGGAAGCAGATGTTTCTTTTAAACTAAACAATATTAACACATACTACGTTAGCACAGGGGTTAAGCTAGATGATACCACGAGGGACCTCTCACTTTGATTTCATCTGTACAGAAATGTGCAATGCTAGCTGGCAAGCTTGGCTTCGACTCAACATGGAGTTCCATATGCTCCAAAATATCAGGAGCATTTTTATAAAAAAGGCTTGATTAAAGTCCTACCAGATTTTAGTTTACAATTTAATCTAGGGTTGTAAAGGGCACTCATACGGTCTATTCACTTTAAAGCCTTAAAGACATTTTTATTCAGTCAGCGGTGAATATAACTTGGTACAAACCTTCGTAACTCTTCACGTTGTCCAATTCCAGATAAAAGTAATAATTGAGGAGATTTGATAGCACCTGCTGATAAAATGATTTCTTTGTTCGCGAAAATATTGTCGAGTTCCACATGGTCTCTTAAAATATACAACGAGGAAGCTGTATTGTTGTCAAAACGAATCTGAAATTGAAATTAGTATTTATAAAATTGAATCCGTTTATTGTTCGCAAAGTTTTAGGCTAAATACTAACAGATTCCTATAGTGTTATTGGTATCTATGGGCAATGGTGACTATCAATATCATGTGATATGACTGCTCGTTTATTGGGTCGTTACATAAAAAAAATTCTTAAGACACATGAAATACGGTCTATTACAAATTAAATGTGAGTGTTTTTTGATGTTTAAATTTGATTATTATTCAACAAACAGACGCCATGTTTTCGTGAATGTTGACAGGCAGTGCGGGCCACGCCGAACGCGCACTCGGCTAAAAATTACAAAATGAAAATTGCGGCCCGGCGCCATTGAATACATTAATATCGAATATTGAATACATTTATTTTATACCAAAATACTGAATGAATGCGAACGCTAAAATGCGAGCCGAATGAAAATCAAGTGAAATTCCCCGGAGATTTTATTCGAAATGAGATGTTCGCATTAATGTTTATTGATAATCTACTTTACGAATTTCATACAAACTGGTACCTGCTGCCGAGTTACAAAAGAAACCAAACATGATTTGTTATATCATATCATTTGATGCCTACTTATTCATAATCAAACGCGGACTATATGTTATATACCTAAGTAAGAAAAGTCAGATTCTTATTATGCATTTTCAGACGTCGTCATATTCATTCATTACCAATGGGTATAATTATAGTCGTAATAAATGGGGTACTTTGGTTTATTAGATATTTTACTATAAGAACACTAATTTTATCACTACAAACTAATATCGCTACGAAGTAAACTTAAGATAAGCAGTGGGTTCGCAACGACAATCCTCTTTCCTCCAAGCGCAAAACGATAATGAACTACCACACTACAAAACTAACCCCCTCCATTACAAATGGATGTATCAACTTCACCAGAGACATCTTCATCTTGTCTATGCACTGTTCCTGAATATGAGATCACAACAACTTATTAAATTTTACACAAAAATAAATTAATGTGATTTATAATTTATCGGATAATTATACATTTTTAACAGCCAAAGTTAAGTAACAACATATTTTGCAATGACCAATCGTTTTCCACTTCCTCCGACATAAAATGGTTTTATTACGTCGGCAAATGTTTTTTTTATGTATCTAATCAACAAACGAGTCGCCAGATGGTATGAGACCATTGTCCAGGGGCATTAGCAACACCAAAGGCATCAGTCTTCGCTATTGAATTTTTATAAATTTTAAAATCAGAATAAGTCCGATCTGTTATTAATATAATCAGCGGCGATGTACCGACGTGATGGCGACTGGTTATCAGCGCCTGTATCAATTAAACCAAAGGCCATTTGCCATTTGCCTTTAATGCCATTGATGCTTCAATGCGTTGTCCGTCGACAAGAGAAGAAAGGAAGGTAGAACTGGCTCTTAAGTCCTCAGCCAACACGACGTATCGTTTGGCGGCTAAGTCAAGCAAAGTCTATTTTGTTACGCTATCGTGGACATGAACATAAACACAAGTAATACAATTTAAATAACGTGATAAACAAACGAATCGAAGAGCGTTTTTAATTAAAGTTAATGTAACACGCTGTCACAGACTATTACCACCAACGTAGCCGCAAAGTTTGGCAATCATCTTCCAATTGTTTAACTTACACATAAGTCGCATAATACTATATCAATTTTATAGACAATAACTGATCAATACACCGAATAGACCTGAATTATTCGACTACGGCAGAACCTACATTGTGGAACGGCTCCAGTTTAATCAACTTTGTGCTCGATAGCGTCCGCGCAACAATGCCGCTCCATGCAATCAATTTGTGAATTTAATCATTCCCATCCCTTCCAATATGAATTATTATTTTGGACAAACAGACGGCTGCCAGCTCATTGTGGGTTAGAGATTTGAATACGATTGGCGATACATTTTGTATTAGGTTTTAGGATTCATGTACGAATTGATTATTGTAATGTTAGGAATTTGATTTACGTGGATATAAATTTATTTCGATTTATTGTATTGTCACATAACTGGTAGTAATTTGAAATAGATTTAAATAATATTATCAATTTACTTTTAATGATGTATTTGGAATTCCAAATTGGCCCAATTTAAAAGTTCTATTTCGTTTAAGTATTCGTACAACTAAAAAAAAATTTAATTTGAAAATTAAATTTAAACTTGTTATCTTCTAGACACCTCACCTCGTTTAAAGTCATTATTTGAAATAAGCCTCTCATTTATCTCCTATAAATTATTTGAAACAATAAAATAAGTTTCAGGCAATATTAATTAAAACGATTCTAAAATTAAATAAACTAAGTGTTGACCAAACAGTAAATGTTTTTAATTTTTTAAACTAAATAGATTTATTGTCCTATATACATAAACAACGTTGCAGAACCTTTCAATCACATTAAACTAAACAGATTACACCATTTGCATACGGTCATCTCATTAGCCCCCTCACGTATTCATCGAAGGCCCGTCAAATTTCGAATGTGATTAAAAATAACAGACCGCCCCTATACTTAATAGCTGCGATTAATTACATGAGCCGAGCGGTTCCGTAGTGAGAAAAGAGTGCAATCACATTAGCGGGTGAACCCTAAAATTTTAATCTGAGCCACAATGGGCGCAATCGCTGATTGCTGCCAGCGCGCATATGCATAGTCTGGGGATCGCTTAGCGTGTACCGCGGTGCTTAATAACTATCAGCTTTATCAGACTTCATATTTGAATGAAAATTGTTTTGCCCCTTTTGTGTTGCTGTTGCCATTTATTAACGTCGGTCAGCCGGTAGTCACAATTCATTTTTTAATACTTTTTGTGCGGATATCTGTTTGTGAATGCGTCGAGCGATTCTATCATTGGTATATAGGTTATGATTTTTGATAACATTGTGCCATTCAGCAAAAAGGGATGTTATACACCGCGCACATTTTTAAAATTCCAATAGGTTTTTAATGCTTCAATTGTCGTAAGGCTTTGTAGAGGTAATAAATAAGGTCCATTAATACTCGTAGCATAATTAAAGTCTAGAAATGTCTTACCAAAAATATTTGTATATAAATTTAATAGCAATGGCGATCGTGTAATTTGACTTTCGATGAGTGATTCTAAAAACTAAATACTTACTTTGTCGTGACGATTATAACAGTATAATGCGATAATCTCAAAAACTAACCACGTGGTTTTTATATGATTTTTAACTTTACAAAGTTTTATATATTAAAATTAATAATTTACGAAATAACTGAAAGAAATATCCATTTTCCATTCCGTGTTCAGTTAACATTTGTGAATTAAACAAGAACGGGTTACAAATTTCTTACTAAATATTACAGATTCAATTGCAATCGAGATCACTGTACTCGAAAAAAATCGTCGTAAAAGTTGCATATATGTATATATGATTAATTCTCCATAATTCTGTCACATATTTATCAAGTAATCCAAACTATTCTTGACCAGCAAGGATCTACTTGCTTGGCAGAAACTCAAGAACATGTTATGGTAAAAAAATTATAAAATTCTAACTACCCGTTATTCGTAGTTAGTTGTAAACTATCATTGTGAATGTCCCGCGGTGTAGCGTCAACGAAACCGACGAGGGACGAATTGTTTTCATATTAATAGCATGTCGAGAGGTGCACACAAAGGCAGGGCCCTTCACGAGGTAACATGTTGTTTATGGCCATTTAATCACAACTTTCGGTATTTATTTATGACTTTATTATTTCATTTTATTAGGGATAATAACACTACATCTTCTTTTATATACATAAGGCTCACTTGAGAAAGTTAGAAAAGCCAATTATGCTTGTCATGTTATAACGTTAACTATTTAAACCGTACCTTTGTATGTGTATATAATTCTACAGTCATATGTATGTTCTCCTTCTAAACGATAAGATCGATTTTGAAGAAATTTTGTTTGTGTTTAAATGTTCAAGAATGGTGTAGATTCACAAACGATATTTGATATTTTTTTTTTATGTTGCATGACAATATTAATTATACGCACCTACCTCGGTATTAGGATTATCTTTACGAGTAATTGGTTTATGAGAAGTATCTTATCGTAGGTGGTCTCCAGATATATAATCACATCTCCAAAGGAACCACAGACACGTTGCCAAAGAAATCAGCGCACTGTGTCATGAATAGTCATAGAAGTGCACTTTATTTAGGAACTACAAACAAGCAAGATCCGGGAATTATTATACTGTCACATCAAACTCGGAAACTTCGGTATACCTACTCACTCCCAGTTTGCTGGATTTAGCACCCGGTAAAAGAATAAATGGGACATTTAATAGCAAACGTTCCACCTGTTAGAACTTTCGTGACTCAGTAAATATCAGGCAATAATTGTTCATTGGTGGGGCTTTTACCTAACTAGTTATTAGTCTCATAACAGATGTAGTCAATGACCACTTACAATCAGGCTTCGTCTTTGTGATCATTAGTTGATGTAAAAAAAGCGTTGCCTTTTTTCTGGAATTTCTCTTGGAGCATCATTATTTATCACCACCAATTTATTGCAAAGTAAAAGGGAAATGATGAATCTTCTGTAATTATCATTTAACATTAATTCAGTGATTTATTCATTCAGTGATCCAGGAAGAAGTAAGAATGTGATACCTAAATGTCTTTTCCGAATGGAGTTTTAATTTGGAATTAACAGGTGTTGAAGTAGGCTACAAAAACCACATCAAGTCGATAATAGATATTTACCTACATACGTTACTGTTGTGTACCCTAAATACAACAATTTCAGCTTGAACAATGAATCCTACAAAAAAAGGAGACCTTTTCACAAAATTCACACTCGAAATAAAATTTGTCCATTTCCGTCAACATAAATTCGGTGTTCGGTCGCCAAGCGTGAACTAATTTACTTTCGGAGCCAACTTTTCCTCGCAAACTGAAGTCCGTACCAAACTGATTTACGCTCTCGTAGTTATTACGTTGTTCAGGTGCGGGCGACGTAGTTTTGTTTCATCATGCACCCCAGCCTCCCCGCCCCTCCCCACTGCACTACAGTACAGTTTCGTCGCGTCTGAAAATTAATTCCTCTACATAATCAGAACTTCCGTAAGCGCACCGCCCGCACCGTAGCTTCACTCTCTCGAAAGATATTTATTTCGTTGCAGTTTTATATTTCGTTCAAACTTTATTCAGTTCTTTGATATTGAAGCGAGTCTACCTTTTACACCAAAAGGCTTTACGTGAGATATAAAATCGACTGCGGTTCTAATTTATTTTATTGTAGTAACCAAACGTTTAGATGTTTTCTTTTTATCAATATTTAACCTGTGTATTAAACTTCACTTGCGTTCACATTAGTAACTTAAAGTCTTATATAAAAAGATTGAATGTACACAATTCGAAATGTAAATTTTTTGCATTCATATTTTATGTATGATAAAATTATTTACTAAAATATTATTTTACTGTCAATAAAAATACGGTTCTGATGCATTATGGTAAAACAATAAAATAATACTCATTAAATCCCCAACGATTCATGGCATTGTTACATAAACAAACTGGGTTTTTTATTTATTGCACCATCAAAGATAACACTGATAAATTTTCACATTAAATTACGCAGTGTTACTTCAATATTTTATATGTGTATTTATTGCACCTCTTAAAATGAGAAACAAAGGGAAAACATAATACCTAATGGCATTGTCTACCACTCAACCCTGAGTAGAAATTGTTGATGGTAGGTTTTAAAACATATGCAACTAAATCAGCTAGTCAAAATACTTAGTGAAACAGCGAAAACTTACATTCTTAAATTTAAAATTCGCGTACATTATTACATTTTCAGTATTTTCAGTAAATGCTCCGCCCACATGCTTCTTTACAACCTTACAGGTATGTAACATGCTAGAATCGAACGCGCAACTTCTATCCAGCCAGCCAACAACCTTCGGAGCGCCGTGTTGTAGTTGAGACAAAAAGGCCCAACGTCATAATTAAAAAAATCTCGTGCCTGCAAAGAAAGGGGGAAGTGGCGTGAAAGCAAGACGGATGGGGCGCCACAGAGGGGCTTGCAAAGACAATGTGCGCTTTGGACGCTCAGCTTAATCATAAATATATCAAGCGGAGACGCGGGAAGGAGCCCTTCACACTTGCCGTGTTCTTTCTGTGTTAACAAATTATTTAATCACTTAAATAATGAAAAATTATACAGTTTTCTTTCCTGAACACTTAGGATATAACGCATCACCTTATTCAAGAATGAATGTTACCAATAATGTAATCTTAGTAATCCTCGTTTTTCTTCTTCCTTTGTTTGTTTATGAATGTATATGAGTGATTCTTCTGCTCTTCTTATTTTTTAAAAACCTGCAACTCTATCTTTAAATCACCTTCATTAAAATTGAATTTTAATCAATTTATATATCATTAAAAATCATAGAAGATAGAATAAAAGGAGAAATGTCTGTAGTTAGCAAGAATGTCTTTTGTCTTAATTTTTCTTCATCTTCGTCTTTTTGTGTGTTTGCGAATGTTTATGAGCATTTTCATTTGCTCTATTGGCTCTTTGAAAACTATCGACACTTGTTCTTGAAATCTAAAAACAGATAGGCATTTCGACTGTAATGTAAGAATGTTTTTGCACTGACGAATATAACCGAACCAATTTTTTTTAACGGACATGTTTCCATCATTTTTGCCATTCGGCCAAACAAAACAGTCTTAACTTTCACTTGGAACAAGTGTGAAAGTGGCTCAAAAAAGCTCGAAGGAGGCATGCACATGAGTGTATGAAAGTTAAAAGGGGTGTTAAAACAAAACGGATGAGTTCGGACAAAGGAAGGAAGCGACGCGTCCTCGGATTACAAGCCTTTTGATACTACGATTTACACGAGTAATAAGAGGACGCGTAACATATTTTGATTAAAGAATCCATCTTTATTTACGGAGTGCGTCTTCACTTTGTCGGAGCTACGTACTATTTTAGACTAAACTCAAACGTTGCTTCTTATCTTAATATATGTATTACGTGTCACGGTGTCTCTCCGCGATGGACTCCTAAACTACTTATCCGATTTTAATCAAATTTTGCACACCGTGTGCAAATTGATCCAACTTAAAAGATAGCTTACATCTCAATTTATAGTCGAAATATTATTTTATTGCAAATGAATTGTTTAATATTTTACAAACGATTAGTTTCATAAGATTCTAACAGATGGCGGTGTAAGGTAATTTATAATATAACTAGCCGATAAAAAAGCTTACCGCATAATGGTAAGTGCTCACAGATGAAAAATTCAGTGTTACAAATGTGTCTATCTCCACATACGAGGTTTTTGCTGATTTGTCGACAATCCATCAATCTTAGATTGATGATTAGATTTGAGAATTTATTGAAATACCTATTCAAATCGGACTAATTTGTTAATTTTAAATGTACATTTTAAATGAGTTAATAAATAGAAACTTTTAGTTACACAATAGTGGTCCCAGTAAAGATTTCTTCATTTACACAAAGTTTCAAATTTAAAATCAGTTTCACTTAAAATTTAATTAAGCGGTTCAGCTCTTTTCTTGGCTTATTCATTTTTTTTACTCCGTCTACGCTGTCTGCCTTTAGAACTCCCTCTCATTAACTATCCCACGCTCTACGTCTTTTGATTATTTATAATTTAAACTTAATTACTTTAATTTAATTAGACACTATGACTGACATTTGATATTTTGTATATGTTGTTGCATATTTTGTAAAGTGTATAAAGTTTATACTATTGTGGTTTATACGTAGAATATTCAGGCAGTAACGGCTAGTTATTAAACTTTTACTATTATGTACATCTAATTTAAAAGGTAAAAGTGTATATGTTTTTCAATTGCTCTGTCGTAACTTAATATTGAGCATAGGTCAACCATTATTCGGTAAACAATCTTGAATTTTATCAATCTTAAATATGTATGTACATGTATATACTTAAACAAAGTTTTTTACCCCCTGTTAACATTTTTAGTCTATATTTATAGCCTTAAGAAATTTGTTTTCGTAAATCAATTGATGATTAAATTACTATTTTTAAACTTTTGAATATTTTACATCGTTTGAATAGTTTACCTATTAGAATCCTTAGAAAGCTAAAGCTAAAAACGGATTCCGATCTAAGCTAAAAACGATTTCCAGCGTGTATGTCGCAAGCGAATTACCGCTAATACAGAAATGCAAATCATGCGTAAAGTGCATTCAATGCGAAACAACCCCTCAACAAGTTAGTGCCGCTCTCTACGGGACAAAGCGGCGTCGACACATCTCCCACTAGCTAATCTCGATGACAGACGTCACTCTGTTAATTAGCTCTAGCTTTTAGTTAGGACCTAACCTAACTAACCTAATATACGGCTTATTACTATCTTCATATTAGGATTCAACTCGCTCTAAAATATACAAATATACTATTTTGATTTTTTTACGGATGGTTGGAAGGAAATTTTCAATGTATATTTCAGTTCAGTAAAACATATTTATTATTAGTTTTAATGATTTGTCATATAATTTATTATATTATTTTTATTCTGTTTAATAATATTGTTATATGTTTAAATTAATTCATGTAATTTCTGAATATAATACCTGTGTTAGTGTGTTCTAAATTAAGAAACTATTAAACATAGACATTTACATAATAATTGTACATTTATGCATAGAGGTATACATATGTATATGAGTAAATTATAATTTGTCTATTATAATTTATAATTCCGATTGGAAATCGGAATTACCGATTGAAGTTCTCCTTGCACAAGTGGACTGGTCCGTATAAAAATACACAGAAGAAAAATGTATAACACATTTTTTTTTTACTTTTTTGCTTACAAACCTCAAATTTACAATGTAAGAATAATGCCGAATCATCAGATATTTACAATGTTGCTGCGATAACACTTAGCTAATTAAGAGTTAAGTAACGTTGCCGCAATTACAAGCTATGCTGGCTCCATCTCGTGGCTGGCGAATTACTAAATATAATTAGCTGTAGCCGCGTAGCAAACGTTTCCATACGAGCAGTACGAGTAGGTACGTCACTCAGATAATTACCAGCCAGTTAATTAGTTAACTAGATGGTTAGCAACGCCAAGATGCAATCCACGTTATAACCGAGTTAGGGGGCTTAATATACATAGTTTATATTTTCATTTGTTAAGTTAAACAATCATTTATATAATAAGAACAATTGTATAATTTTATTTATATAAAAATATTAAAACGGGGTTCTTTAAATTCACAAATGTTTTTGTAAGTGATTGAAATAGTACAATACTAAATGTCATCTTAGTCTTACTGTTATTCGTCAGTGAAAATTGCCTAAAAATGAGTTATGCTGTTTTACTGTTAACAATCGCACCATAAATATCTATCTGGTGCTTGTCAATAGTTAAACTTCCGTGAATTAAACAGAAAGATTATGAATTCGGGTCACAAAATTCAACTCTATTTCAATCAATTTTTAGTGCAAAAGTAAGCGAAGTAACCTATTTTTGGTACAGAATAATTTTTCACCCAATGTGTTTAATTAAATAGCTAAACAGTTTCTTAACTTCTATTGTTCGCTTCTAATATTAATAGTAAAAACAAATTCAAAACAAATGATTCGTGTAGGGTTCGGAAAGACGTCTTAACATCAAGAAGAAAACACAGCAAGAGAAGGTACTAAATCATCAACATTCAGAAAAGAACGTAACACTAGAACAACCATACACAACTGGTATTAATGTTATATTTCAAATAAATCTATAATATGTCTTTGTCAATGAATAAAAACACCGACTTCAGTTATGTACGTTGAATTAAATATTCCGATTTCCGAAGTATACACATCAAGTAATTCGCATTATTAGGTATAGCTCAAGAACTATTCGTTAGATGTCGCTCAAATTTAATGAGTTGCCATCAGCATTCGAATATAAAAAGAATTGAAATCAGACAACTGTAAAAACGTATTAAGTGATACACATAAAAAATATAGATGAATTGAGAACATCCTCTTTTTGAAATCGGTTAAAAAGGAAATAAACATCAAATCTAAGATTGCGATTTACAAAAATTTTGCAAATAATTCCTCCAGAACTTACACGAGTTTTACTTCCTACTTGAGACAGCCGCCAAATGCTTCTTCGTGTTCCGGCTTGGGGCTTGGGAACTAGTACTTTCTTTCTTTCGTCTTTCTTATCTGCCAACGCATTATTGATATCTTGGTATTTGTGATAACATGGACGTCCTTACCATCACGTCACTCGACTGCTCACATAAAATACTGGCTAATTCTGAATTAAAAATAACAACGCAATAGCGATTTGTGCAGTATGTAACCGTATGTGTGTGTCAGACAGACACTCAGCTAATTACCTAATTATGGTTTGTGAGCACACTCGGCAAGTTGACGCCGCCTGCGGGAGTATGAGTCGCCCGTGAGTCGTGCACCAACCGCATTGTTCCGCTACTGCCTGCAAATTACTAAACTCTGTTAACTCCCTACTAAACTGCATGATAGGGCTAGCTCGTAGCAGGGTACGCTAGCTAATTTTGAATGATTTTTATTATTATTGGATGTGTAACTAAATAGGACTTAATAACTAAGGAAATATGTAAAGTACGGTTTGCTAGCAAACACAATGTCAAATGTTTTTACTCATTCCGAAGTTCCGAAGAAATTTATCTAACTAAAGTTAGACTTTAAGTGCATAATCGCACTTCGCGAGATTTACGAGTACATGTTCAGATAACCAAGTAAACTAAATACTTGATCTATAAGTTAATTTTTTTAAATTCTTAGACTAACTTAATACAAGTACACAAATCTCGCGACAAGCTTTTACATGATATAAATTATGTAGTGACGTGATAAGTTATTAGTAATTGTTCGAAAGGAAATGTTCATTTTATTATTTTTACCGCGTAGGTATAAATAAAAACTCGTTTTCAAAAAAGGTTTTTACTTTTGATTTATTTCACCTAAAATTAAATAATCAACTGCATTTCTCAACAATCGTAGGTTCTAAGTAGATAATTGTATTTGAATTTAGTTCTTAGATTTTTTTTTGGTATAACTTAACGCTTGACATCAACCCCAACAAATTAATTATATTTTCTTTACTGGCAACAACATGCTGTTATAATCATAAAATGGCCAGTTTAGATGTAGTATAAGTATTTTTATTTTCAGTATCTGTTTGTTACATCTTTGTTGTTTTTATCATAATTTTATCAAACGATTTGTGCATAGAATCGTCAGCCCTGTAGAAGCTGTAACGGGGAGGCGGTTCCCACTGGTTTGCGTCTCGCTTATAAATGCTATTTTAACGCGGGAAAAAAGATTAATTAACTAATTGAACCACCCGCCTCGCCAAGCTGTTTTCGCGTGCATTCTGTTCGATTAATGAACTTGAAACTTTTTATATTCACTGACACTGATTGAGATACCGCGGTTCGTTTTATTTACTGATCAACCTATTGTTTTAAGTACTTTATTATATTTATAATTACAAATAGTGCTGCTCTATTAATGCAATATTTTTGTTTATATAATTCTTCAGTTTGTGTATATTACTGAATTTCTAAACTGTTGGAATGATTTTTTGTGTGGGTTTTCGTGATTTTGACAATAGTTTACAATTTACATACACAATTCGATCGCATGGGAAAAGTTTTTTTTTAATAATCACACTTAAAATCGGTACAGGTATTCAATTTATATCTTCTTATGATGATAATTACATTATAATGCAAAACAACGTCTGTCGAATTCGTTAGTTCCGCTTATGTTATCTCATAATTTTGTGCCAGTTATTACATTTTATTGTCCCTAATTCTTGTTAAACTAATAAAGCGCTACATAATTAAGTTATATTTCATATTGATCCAATCTGTGGGTTAATTTATTGATAATGAACAATATAAAGGTCAACTTCTATCCGACTGCTACAAACATAATGAACAAAATAAATATAGGTTTAAATAACCTAACCAAACCTACGAGTACCTACCTACTCTAAACAAATACGAATTCAGATCTCGCAGAAACTTTAAATCATAGTTTACTAGATCGTTACTATAATTTGTTGTCTGTCTATTAGTTACTAATAAATTAAGTAAAGTTAATTGGTTTCATTTTTTATCCATCGCAAATTCAATATTTTAATCTTCATCTTCATGAAAGCACCAAATACAGGTATTAATTACGTGTAGTGTACATATGTATTTCTAGAAATGTCGTGTGTCGCCTCATGCATCAGGAAATGTTAGGTTCCTTTGATGTAACCCAGCGTCTTGAATTGGATGCTATGAATACAAGCTATATTTAGCAATTACATCAACTACGAAGGTAATATGTACGTAGAAATTACGGCAAAATTTTAACTTGATTACCACGATAACGTACCTACCTAACTCATCAATTTGTCAATGACGATTTGTCGTTTTTATATTAAACAAAGGACGAGCTACCTGATGCTAAGGGATCACCTTTGCCAATGGCCATCACTGGTACGTTGACGGGTAAGGAAGATGATAAACAGAAACTACTAGCTTTCAAGCCTCTAGCAGTCTAGCCGAACAGGACAAGTCGTTGGGCGGCTGATTGGAGCAAGAGGATGGTAGTTCGAGAGTCTTCTATGAAAGATGATACCAGTCATAACATAAATTGATTTGTTTATTTGTCCTTTATAGACTCTGAAATTATAGGAGATAGAGTTCTTAAATCTTTTGCAACTTTGTTCAGAATTTTCTGAAAAAGGTTTATATCAAATTTATATCGATCGGACGCATGTTTGACGAGTTACACTCGAAATGTTGGTTTTTTGCTGATCGATCGGACTAGATCTAACCGTGTATCAACCGTAATCACCAGTACTTCGATAAACAGAGTCAAAACGAAAGTGGTCTTAGGTATACACTCTAACTCTTCTTTAAATTTGTTTTATTTACATATGCTTAGCAACGCGCGCCTGAAACAGCTAATACGTCATTATAATATTACCTGCACGCTAAACTCAGTCACCAAACACATGACACACAAGAAATTTCCAAAGAAAATTCGACACCAACAAACTACCTACCGATTTTTAATTAAAATCCTCTACCGCGCCGGCTACAAGCAAACTTTACAAAAATATAAATAATTCGCAGAACGGATTTAATCTGCGTATTATCCCGGACTACGAAATCCGCAGCATCGTTACTGAAACAATATGCCTCGAATGTTTAATTAGCGCATTGCAGGCTGGCGGGGGGGAGCGGGGAGGTGTTATTCATTAAAATGTTTGCGGAAACTCATTTAGCGTCGCTGCGGTGGGCGCGCGCCCGCCCCACTAACAGGGTTGCTTGCCTTTGGGACTACATAGCGGCCTATACCACACCCATTGTCGTACTTTACACCAGTTACGATTAAATTACTTGTATATTATCTTGTTTGTTATAATTAACTGATATTTACTTTTATTACGAGTGGTTGGTGGACACTTTTCGAAAGTCAAATTATATATCGCTCAACAAATCCCTTTCTTCAGAGGTCTAGAAAGACTTAGAGAAATATTGTATTTTAATTGATTAATAGGTATGTTGTTTATTATAATTATCTGAAATTAACTTTTATTTTGAAAATTAAATTTTATTGAACTGTTGTTGAATGTATTACGAGTAGATCTAACCCAATCAGTCAACAAAAAACGAACATTTTGGACTGTAACTTATCAATCATTATGTGATATGATTTTAGTACCAAAATCTTAATCAGAAAATTCTGAACAAAATTGCTAGAGACATCAGTGCCTATCTCCTACCATTTCATAATTCATAAAGGACGAATAAACGACAAACATAAATACGTACAAACATTGATTTTTGTACTTATAGATTTGTGTAACGTATTTGGGGAAATTGTGATAAATGGACAAGAATTATACACCTAAGGCAGTTCCAACAGGTCCCTGCTGCAGTATTGTGTTGAAAGAAGTTACATGTTTAAATTAAGGAAAACATTACGAGAAAAGTTGCTTACAATTGGGTATTTGACAGTATTAAAAATAAAGTGTTTTTATAAACATTTCTGTATATTATGAATGATTAAAACGTTCTGCAGTTAAATGTTTTGAAAACAACTATTAGTTTATTTAAAAATCCATAATTAAATATACAATTCGCTCACGTGACACAAAATGGTCCATATTGCATCGGATCTACGATGACGTCACACGCAAGTAAACTTGAGTCCGCCAATATGACTTTATTTTCTATTTTATTTGAATATGACGTTACCGAAGGCAGATGACGCCATACTCTTCATAGTACCGTTCTGGCGGGTTATTGAAAGAATTTATAATTTGAATTTTTAAGGCATATATATACATGTGTATTCAAAGATCTATAAGATTTAATTGTTTAAGAATTAATATTTCAAATATAATGTAGAAAGATATTTGTCCAAAATATTAATTGAAGAATGTACTTTACAATACTCTATATTATTATAATAATTAGTTAAAACATCAATAATGATAATTTTGAAGCAAATTTAAGCTAACTAATATATTTATATTATAATTCATTAAATTCTGTCATACATTTAATTTCATCATCGGCCGAAAACAAAAATACATTTAGTTGAACTAGCTGTGCCCGAGATTTTGTCCGCGTGGAATTTAACGAAATAAATTTATTATTTGGTTTGCAGATTTTACAATAACTTATAATTCTAAAATAAAATTAACCTAAGTTACTCTATATTACATAAGCTATGGCAGTGAAAGTCCGTCAAAATCAGTCAAATCGTTCCAGAGATTAGCCGAAACAGATAGACAGACAGACAAAAACTGTGTAACAAAAAAATTGTTATCGATACCGTGTACATATACATATATGAATTTTGAAAAAATCTAATATATCCATATTACAAACAGAGACTCCCAATTTTATATGATACTAGATGAACCAGCAAACTTTGTTTTGCCATATAAATTATTATTTAAGAACTATTTTTATAACCATAAAAATTG
>DWJN01001538.1:0-17643 GCA_018248895.1 Carystus phorcus
ATCAATAGGAGCAGAGCAGTGAAGGGAAATGCTCACCACCACTTCCACGCGGACGGAGTTGCGGGCGGCCACTAGTTGTAGAATATAATTTTAAAACTTATGAGTATTTGTTGTCTTCAATATTTTACGGAGTAGGTAATTATTATGAAAAACCAAACGGTCTTAAAATACGCAACAATAAGAAAAATATAAAAATGAATATCAATCGGTAATTTAATTATTTAATAAAAAAATATTTATTTATTTCATGTACACTCAAACACTTTCAGCAGACCTGGAATTTCTTTAGATGCTAAGACTAACGGCGCTTAGAACACGTAACAAAATGTTTTTCAAGTTATAAAACCATTACGGTAATTGTTTGGAAGACTTCCCTTTAGCAAATCCAATGTTTCAGCGGATAGAGTCGCGAGTACCAGCTAATTGTCTTATAAATAAGTGACTTAGATACCCCGCGCTAATAATAAGAAACCTTGATATTAACAAATGAGGTTTAGGTAAGTAATGTACATATTTTTCCAAACTTTGAGTAAACTTTTGTTTTTATGCAATACTAACTGTAAACATCACGTGATTACCCACTAATACTTTCCTGGCACGAACCTTGCTCAACTGTCGCCGAACAAATATGTCGTGAATATCGTGACAAGACCTGCGTACAGTCGCCAATAAAGTTTGTAGTCTACGTTTTCGCAAGTAATTTACTGTCGGCACAGAGCACTCTATATCAATAGGCGTTAGGAAGCGAATAGCTTGCCAACTGTTTTTGTAGTAGCTTGACGCATGCTAGCTATAAATAATTGCGTATGTATCGTTTCCGTGTCTGTCTATTGATCTTTTGGAAAAAAATCTATTAAGCAACTAGCATTGCGTGGCAACGGAAATGATAAACAAATGGCATCTTTATACAACTGACCTCGTAGCGCTACTGAAGTAATAAACTTACTTCAAAATATAGTTCTTCAAAATTGTACATAAGGGTTGTAAAAAGCACCATTCGTTATTTAGTCCGACCCAGCTGTCCCTGCCAGTGGTGCTCTCACCTGAAAAAACGGAATAATTCCAACATTCTCCAGCAGGGTTTTTACCTGCCAATGTGATAGCCTCTTTTTCGAGTCGCCGGTGAAATGTGTTTAATTTAATTGTATAGTCGAACTACCAGTAATAAGTGGGTTCTTCTAATTGGCCGACAATTCCTCCGTCCTTTGATGTAACATAATATGTCCTACAAACATGAACTCTACTGTCCGGTTTACTTGTTTGTTGATGGTATATAAACTGAATTTCTCTATAGGTTTCTGACCGTAGTATTTGAAAAATGTTTTAATAGATGGACGTCTTTCTACACTTTATACCACAGTTCCGATAAGCGTGAAAAATTTAAGGACTTACGAATAGAGTTATAATTAGGTACAGTCTTACTTTGGTGGCTATGGTAACCGTCGTCAAAGCGAAGCTTGCATGGGTTTGGCTAAAATAATATTGAATAAAAATAAAAATCCTGAAGTCCGTGGATCGTAGATAGTACAGTACCATTTAATATTGTTTACATTCATCACAGTTTTCGCATTAGCTCAAACTTAGGAAATCATTACAGTTAATATATGTGGGTAGATTTATCACCAAGTTTGGGGTTTATTATTAATCCTTGCTCAAACTCAAACCCAAATCATTTATTTCATGTACACATAGGAACATCAAATATTTTGTATTTACCACCGTTTCTGTAAGGTGCATTATAAGGGGAGGACGACGAAATAAAATCCTCAACATATCTTTTAAACAATCCATATCCTAATTCTGAATTACCTACTAATTTAAGCAGAACCTGGTGAGGTCGTCTATTTATATACGTCCTGGTCCTTTTTATATTCATATAGGTACACTACAGAACCCTTTATATTTTTTAACATGTTTTGCTAACAGAGAAAATACACTCAACTTATATAACACTATTACTTGAAACAACAAAAGTTATTCAATATACTCTAGGTAATTAGAAAGAAAAGTTCGAGCGAAAACGAAATAAGGCGAGCTATGTTGTACATTGTTTACTTTAAATATTTCTAACTGACGTTCATAATATGATGTGTTTATCGAGTCCTCCTTCACTGTAAAACAGATTTTAACTTAATTATGACACTTAAAACACTGCAACATAGAACCACCTCGTCTTAGTATTTTAATTTGTCTTCCGTTTTTCTTAGGTCGTAGTACTTTCTCAATCAGTCCAGTTCTTTTAAAATAAGTTTCCATAGCTGAGCTGGGGACTAGAAGACGGATAACTACGAAGTAGTTTTTTTTCTATTTTAGCGCAGTTCGCTACATTGTGTAGCCGGTGTTGGCAACGCCATGAGCCAGCCTGGTACCTACTGCCTGCGGGCAGCTGCCTTATCTAAGGAATATGAATTGTTTTATATCACAGTCACTCAAATTTATTACATTCATCGCCTCCTTTAAGATTACAAGATTCCATAATTCTAACTTCCGTCGAAAATGTTTCTGCAGAAATGAAATAATAAAGTTATAGTTATGTATCTAAAGATTTTTAATAGAAAATTTAGGTCCGACCAATTTTCTTTTAATGAAAAGCACATTTGCATTATATACCTATCCATAAATTTATAATATGTATGTAATATTAGAAATTCTTTTTTTTGTCGTTTATCGCCCATTGTCCAAACCTGCTATTGGAGATAAAGTCGATCACGAATGGTCATTAAAGATTATTAAAATAAAATTAAGCCCTTACAAACATTGTCATCGACTTTGAGGAATACTGTCTCAAATGACCTCACACCACGGTACTGAATAAAACTATTCACGTAGAAAAGTAAATGACGCGAAACGCTACCGATTACAGACAAATAAAAAAAGGTTAAAAATGTTTCAAGTGCGCGCAGCTTGATACATTTTAATTAAAAGTTTTGCGTTGCGTTTGCGAAACGTTCGCTGTAGCTGTTACTGATTCTGGGAAAACACAAACAAAATTTTTGCTACGCTAATTAGTATTTCGAACTACGTTGATCTCTTTATTTTAATGAACAGAAACCATACAGTCTTTATGGCCAATAGAAAATAATTAATGATTAGATATTGAAGTTAGTTTTATTTCCAGGCGTCCTTATCTTTTTTTTATATTAATCTATATTGTAGTAGCTTTTACCTACAAGCCGTGCTTAACATTTTCAGTTGGTAAATCTCTAATTAAAATTGAAGTTTTGTTGAAAAACTGAAATTCAAAGCAAGTAAGATAATTTTGCTCGAATATAGAGCAAGATAAACAAATGATACCTACTTATAACTGTTGCGTAATTTTAATAATTACTTTATCAATGGACAAAAGAAAAAACCAACTTCAATACGCCGTATTAAATAAGTTATTTGCATGAAGTATTTGGGATAACTTCAACCTACTCGTCTGATGTCGCCATGTTATATGAGAGACCACACGACAAGTATTAGCTTTCGAATAAAAAAGAATCAGCAAAATCGGTACATCCAGTAATTAAGTAAAATAATTAAGTAACGCGCACACACACATAAAATAAATACAGACACATTCAAGACCTTCTCCTTTTTTTGGAGTCCGTAAAAAAGAAACGAATTTAGACGTGATATTCCGCGGTCTTTGTCTGATACAGATAGTGTTCTATCCGACGAAGATAGATTGAGAGATAAACAAGTAAATCCTTATTGACGACGTTATTATCCCGACGTAACTTATCTCGAGTCTGTCAATTACAAAAGTATATCGATGGATCTTATAGTGCGACGTGAGCTGGTCTCTACGGGAAGGTTAAGCGAGTCGGACAAAAGATTTAATTACACGCATGAATCAAGCTTGCAGAGGTCGCGTCGGTCGGTGAAGGCAGGCTTCAAAGGGGGACTTCAGCGACAAGTTGATAGCCAGCTTTAGGAGCTCACAAATTGGGACTATTCTTTCTCATTTTGTTTGAACTTAAATCGCTGTGATACGTTATTGGGTCGATAAAATGTTGCCTATATAACCGTTAGCTATAAATTGTCTAATAATTATATTATATCAATTTCATGCGAACAACTGCTACATATCATTACGAACATAGAATTAAAACGACATTTTTATTTTATTTTTACATAACTTTAACATTTACATTACTTTTAAAAGTGGCCAAGACGTATAATGACCTAAAGTAAAGAGCGCAGTGTCCAGCTGGCCAGCAAATAAGTCATCGTCAACTCAACTCATATTATAAAATCGCTTATTGAGTTCTTAACTTTTATACTCTTTCAATAATATATTTAACTATACAATAATGTTATAGCTATATTATTAAATAGTATACGAGGAGATGAAATTAATTCTCGTACGTTAATATTTTTACAATACACGACTTTCTCATATCGCTAAAAACTTAGAACAAATTAGTTTGCATATAAAAAATCTGCAACGTCCTAGGTGAACGATAAACGCGAGAATGCGACGCGACGCAATTCGACCCTACACGATAATATCAAATGGTCGTTGCATGCATTTGTGTCCTGCGTATTTGCCTTAATCAGTATGGTTAGTAATATGGTCGTATTGTGTCGCATTCCATCGCGTCGCCTCATGTCGCTCACCTAGGACGACGGGTTAGCTCGGAATAGTACCCGCGAGTTGCATAATTGTCGACATTTTTTATTTATTTATTATTTATTATTTTACTATAATTAAAACGGTTACACCAATTACATTAATTATAGACACCGCAATTATGCTTCGCGCTCGCAGAATCTCATGCATACTGACAATATTTCCGGCCATTCATCAGCAAACAAATCACACTCAGGGTATGCATCCAGAAGAGCGTTAAGTTTGCTAAGAACGTAAGGAATAGGCGAGTTCATTCTCGCGACCGTGTGCGCCGAGGGTGCAGCAAACAGTTTATGTTTGCGCGCTCGGGAGTAATTATTGGGCGCAAAGAATCGACACAGCTCATCACTGAGGTCTGGAGCATCCATCCTGCCACGGAAAATTTTACAGGCTGTGATCAGCTGATGGTAATTTCGACGAACCTCCAATGAATTGTAACCCAAGCAGCCCAGAAGAAAGTTGGTTGGATACAGGTAGGGATAGTATCCGAAAACACGCTTATATAGGTATCGAAGGAAGGTCTTTTGAACCTTCTCGAGTAGCAGTTTGTAAGTGCTCTGATAGGGACTCCAGACACAGGCACTAGTTTCGAGTTTGGAGCGTACAAGTGCAACAAAGACGAGACGGATGACAATTGTGGAATGGAAATCCCTTGCGCTCCTGAGAACAAAACCAAGGCGCTTCTGGGACTCTTTCGCCAGGTTCAACATGTGGTCATGGAATGTCAGTTTTGCGTCGAACACGACTCCTAGGTCTTTAATGATGTGTGTCCTGATTAAAACATGGTTATTTACTTTGTATTCAAACTCTAGGGGCGTCTTCTTCCGACCAAATGTCATCATATAACATTTGTCCGCGTTAAAGTCCATACCATTCTCAACACTCCATTGGAAGATTGAGTCGACGTCTCTCTGCATTGCGATGCAGTCGGCATGTGATTTTATCTCAGTGAAGAGTTTTAGGTCGTCAGCATAAAGCAAGCATTTGCTGTGATCGATGACTGTAGGTAGGTCGTTTATCATGATCAAGAACAGCAACGGCCCCAAAATTGAACCCTGGCTGACTCCGGAACGCGTATGATAGGGCCGTGACTCGTAGATACCAAGCTTGACGTACTGTTGGCGGTCACGAAGGTAATCTGCTAGGAACTTGAGCAGACAAGGGGCGAAGCCTATAGCAGCAAGTTTCTGAAGCAGTATGTCGTTATTGACCCTATCAAATGCCTTCCGGAAGTCAAAATATAGTACATCGACCTGACCTCCCTTATCTAGGCGGGCAGAGATGTACTCCACTAGCGTTAAGAGATTAGTGTCTACCGAACGTTTACTTCTAAAACCGTGCTGCTCGTTACACAAGAATGCGTCTACTTGGTCATAAAAATACTTGTGTAAGATGGTTTCAAATATTTTAGCTGGGGATGACAGGATAGCAATAGGGCGGTATTCCTCTACGAACTCTTTTTTAGAGCTTTTAGGTACTGGAGTTACTCTTGAGACTTTCCAAAGTGAAGGGTACTTTCCAGTTTTTAAAGCAAGATTAAATATGTGGCAAAGCGGGATGTAGATGGATTTTTTGGCACCTTTGATGATGTAAGGCGGTAGATTGTCAGGACCAGTAGAGCTATTTGGCTTCAACTTATTAATTGCATTTTCAACGTCCGATGGACGTATCCTAAAGAGGTTAACCAGATTGCTGTTCTTGTCATGACTTATGAAGTTGCCGTCAGGTACGCTAAGTTTCGGATTGTCAGGTAAGAAGACGCTGGCAAAATAGCTTGCAAAAGCCTCTGCCGCTTGCGGCCCAGAAAGTATTATATTATTATAAGTAATGGTGGGCTCGAAACCCCCTTTGGAGCGTAACCTACAAATGTGTTGCCAAAAACTTCTGGGATTGATTTTAATATCGGATTCAATGGATTTGATATAATGGTTATACGCAAGGTCAATACGAAATTTCAAATCTGCTCTTATATCAGCGAATTGATGGTAGGCTATGTCAGACTTTGTACGTTTCCATGTTTTATGCAGTTTTAACTTCCGTTTACTATCCTGAATGATGTCGTTTGTGAACCAAACTGGATATCGCCTGCTTGCATTCCTCTCCCTTCTCTTCTTAGGGATGCAAAGATCGAAAATGTTATACAGGGTGGTATAGAACTGCTGGCAAGCTGACTGCACGTCTTCGGATTCTAAGACTTCATCCCATATGTTTTCAGACAATAAGCCCGCCAACAATTCAAAGTCACACTTTTTAAAGTTCCAGTCCTTATCAGGATCAACGTTACTCGGTTCAAGGGGTACTGAGTGACGGGCTGTATCGATGCTTATCATTATGTCTAACGGTGGATGATAGGGGTCCGGGGGCACAATTCCCTCTGTTGAAATGACTGTTACCTTACGAATGCTATCACTCTTCTGGATCAATACAACATCTAACATTCCTCCATACGCATTCAGCACAATATTCTTCTCACACATGCTACAAAATGACACAAAAAAACAATAATAGTTGTTAACACTAACAGATGCACTTTTGAGATTCAAATCTCCTAAAATTAAAAAATTCCCTTTAAGACTAGTTATGAAACTCTCAACTTTGCTAAAAAAGGCCATGTAGTCATCGTCACTAGCACTTGGTTTGATATAAACCACACACACAAATATTGAACGACCATGCCATGAAAATTTTGCCCATGTTTTAGAAATGAATATTATCAATAGGTAATATTTGGTTATATATATCACTAGCTGTCACGGCAGATGTTATCTTGCAGCACGCAAAACATTTCATTCTCAAATCCAATTGAGTACAGTAAATATCCTCAAAATCAGTCCAATATATATAATATATATATATGTTCGGTTGGACTGATTTCGAGGGTTTTATATATAAAGATAATCATCGATGTCGATTGTCGACTGCGTTCTAAGTATGTTTTATTAGTAACATTGGAGTATCTAATCAATCAGTCAATAGCGCAGGACACGAGCTCTCGTCCGGGGATCAATTAGCGCAAGTGGCCCGGGCCAATTCATTCAATTTGGCCCCGAGCCCAATTGGGACCACAGATTGATGAGTGCAACGTAGAGGAATTGATGACTCTTATAGAAAGCAGGAAGTGTTCATGGAATTTGATTTGGAACAAAGAACAAATTATGTTTTGTGAAGCGACTACAAATTTTGTAAACATACTATTGTAGTTTATTAAGCTTTTAATTTATTAACTTAACAATGGTATATAGTTAACTAAAAATATTGGCAGTTCGTTCGTGTTTCTGTCGAACTAGAAATACATTCTTATACAACGCAGTATCTATATATTATACGTGAAGCAAAAACTTTGGACCCCTTTTTAGGAAAATTGCGCGGAGTATGAAATTTGAAAGTGCAGAACGCTAATATTTTTGTATAATATGCAGTAGAAGCATATGAAATTAATAAAAATAAACATTACACACACTACCATTAATTTCACACACATACAAGCGTAATAAAGATATGGCACATTAATTGTTTACGTTTATATTGTCAATGCGAAGTAACGCTTTGACACATGTATTACGGACGAATTTCGACCGCTGACAGGTCTCTAGTGTTTAAAAATATGTATAGTATATACTCCAAGGTAACTGATTGCCTAAATGTTTCAGGCGTTTATGCGTCAGAAGATATCAACGGTGTACAGAAGACTGATGGAAGTGGAGCAGCGCCCGCGCACGAGACTGTTCCGAAGCAGGATAGTGGAGTTCGCGTGCGCCCTCAAACACAAACCCTGCTTGAACGACATGAGGCGAATGTTCAACGACTATCGGGAACAACGGATAAGGTAAAAAACAATACAATAAAATAAAATATTTGTTTTGGATAATAATGCACAGACGTATGAGTGCAATTTGGCACAGTTAAACTTTTGAAATGAGACAAAGGAATTAACAAAATTTTATATATAACTAGCTGATTCTTTAGATTTGTAAGAATCGTTTTAGGTAAACCTTTACCTAATTAGAATGTATGAATGAATACCAAATTTGGTACACATTCGATTAATTTTTGATGAGGGTAGACGGCGATGGTGGTTGCATGATCCAGCCGCGGGTTTATAGTAAAAAATAAATAGTCCATAAGTCAATAACTCTGTTAGATTGAAATATGCACAGAAACTTATTTTTTATCTCTATGAGTAAATGGAATTAAATTAAACAATGAAACAAACACATATCTCCACTAACTAGGATTCCATATGTCACAGGTGGCGTGTACAGAACAAATATCATACCACTAAAATCCACCATTCGAGATCATACTTTTATCACAGACAGGTTTACTACCAACTACGGAGTCAATGATTAAATCATCTTTTGTATCTTCTTTGTCCAATTTTGTACGAAGAAATTATGTTCTGTTACTAGACTGAATCCCGACTTCCGCGAGGCTTGCTACTACGTACATCTCACTGAATTCGACGAATCCATCGACAGTTCTAATTTTAACTACTTTGAGCGAGAAGATGAATTTACTGCTGAACAAAAAATGTGAGTATCAATATAAAATGAGCTATCTATCAATTTAATATAACATTTTAATTATATACTAAAACTTATGGTATATGAAAAAACAGAATAGATTAATAACATAGATTTAAAATTAATAGACAAGTTAGATGAGTGAAATAGGATTTAAATTAGGTTTTAAAGACCTATTTTTAAACCCTATCAGCAAAAGAATTAGTAATTGGCTTAAAGTTTTCAATTATAAATACAAATTTGTAACAATAATGTGATATGTATGATCAACTTTAAAATGATCAGCAACTCGAAAAAAGGATGATGAATAATAACAGACAGAATATGACCTTCCAAAATTGAAATTAATCGAAGTAGAAGTCTAGAATTTTAATAATAATATTTTATAACAAAAAGGAAATTAATTACAATATATGTATGTCAACAGGCAAGCTGAGAATAGATTTTTGTACTACATCCCGACGGGGACTCCCCGACCACTGCCGTTGAGAAAATCAACAACCTCCACTACTACCGAGGTGGGTTCTTTTTATACTCTTAAGGTTTCGTACCCAAATGAAACTAAATCCTTATAACGTCCATTTCATTTTTCCTTATATTTCCATTTTGTCAGTTACTGCCATATCATTCAGCAGCTATTTGCCAGTACCAATGTTACATTACCCATTTGATTCCGACGGTACTTATATGGCTATGGAGAATTTTATCGCCAAGACAACTATCACCATAAATGGACTGTAAAAAGTTTTTATGTTGTGTCGCAGCGTGAAATTGCCAAAAATTCAATCCTCATATCTCCTTTGGTCAAGACCGCATCGTTTATGCCTTTGTTGTTAGTAATATCCTAAGTTGCTATAAATTAACTATCAGCTGCTTCGTCTGTTTCTTTGTTGGCTATAATTTTGTTGGACCGTTGTCTGAAGATCAAAAGAGATAATTCATTGAGTTTATACTTCTGTTCTCTTCTGCGTATGTGTTTTATCTTTGTTGTCCATGGCACCCACGACACCGATTCCTATTGTCGGGCTATGAGTAATTAGCGTTGTCTTGAATCTATTGTGGCATTTATATCCCATTACTGAGCACGGGTCTCTCCTCGTCACTAAGGTCTAGAGCATACTCCACCACGATGCTCCAGTACGTATTGGTGGAGGGGTTAGTGGCTAACCCACGTGCCGGAGAATTTTAAGCCACCCGAAGGCCAACAAGCCTTCAACATGGCTTGATGACTGTTATTTGCGATACCAACCGGGACCGACAGTTTAACGTGCCTTCCGAAGCACGGAAACGCTCAAGAAATATTTGCTACTAGCGGTCACCCATCCAGGTACCGACCGCCCGCAGTTCCTCAACACTGTCGATCGCTTATAATCGACGCGAGCCGACGGACTATAAGCGTTTAGTATTTAGCGTTATTTATCTGTTTTCATCTGTATTATTTTCATTGTATTACTATTTGTTTTCATTGGGTGCTAGTCAAATATTTAATAAATCATTTAATTTATATTCTATATTGCAGTCATCACCAGTTGTGACAATGGAACAAGATAATGGATGTAACACGGAATGGGCATCAGTGATACTTATTTCAGCTGGAATAGCATTAAGCATTGCTACGTTGAACTTGTGAAATATGTGCACAGTAACATAATTAGTCATTAGTATGTAACAAGCTAATTTACTTTTATTATTCACGCAGAAATGTATAATACTTACATTCTAAGAAATAGCCAAATTGTGACATTTAAATCTAATAGACTTCGATGTTCTACAATATTTATGGCAAAGAAATGAATATTAGTACTAATAATTAATACAAATACATATTTATAACTATGTATATTCATAGCGAAGAAATGAAATAAATAGGGTGAATATAAAAACTTTGTTAACTTAAAAAAAATGATATGTTTATGTGTTACCATTGTTTGATTTTATGATGATGTGATTGATGAGATTATTTTATTAAAATGTCATCGAAAGTGGTGAATGATTATGTCAATCTATTGGCATCGATGTCAGATAATATTTTTACAAAATATGATATTATACGTTAAAATGATTTCACTATTGTCTACATTTTGTTTGAATACACTATAGTTCCGAAGCTCGTAAGTAGATGGCGCTGTTTTATTTTCTAAATTAGGTCGTTGATTTATTCCGATTCTCATGTTTATTTATATATAACATTCCTGTTAATATTAATTTTAAACATTTTGACAGTTTCTAGTCATTGTTTTTATTATAACCGATAAGAATAATAAAACATCGTTATTTTTTAAGCTATATATTTGTATAATAAATCTTTATCTCAGTAATATGTACATATTACTGGTTTAATATATTATAAAATAGGTAAAGTATAAGTAAAATATATCGCCTTAATATCTAAAACCTAAGTACATCGTTTTTTATCAATTTATAAATAACAATTATAATTATTATAATTAATAACTTATTAGAAATTAACATAATATATAAAATTATACAGAACTAAATATGAAGCAAGAGGACGCATTTGCTTCATATCTAGTATTTTAATGAATATTGATTATATTCTTAAATAATAATAATAATTATAACGAATCTGTAAGTGAAAATGCGGTATAAAAATTTTACTAATTAACTTATAAATTAGATTAATCCTAAAAAATTAAGATACTTCTAAGTTCTATGATTATATTTAAGTAAATTATAAGTTATAATAAACGGTTACAATAAAATTATATTACAAGTTCTACATTAGTTTCACTTTGTGCAACGCTGACGCCACTTAAACACGAACATATTATTAAAGTTAATTAATTGATTAAATAATAATATAAGAAAATAAAAGTTGATTAATTATTCATTATTAATTATACATTCATCAAACATTCCAGTTACATTAGCTAGTGTAACAAGACGTGATCATTCGTTGTATCAAAGATCAACAATTATGCGTTAAGTTACATGATCAGACCACTTTGTAATTATCATTTGGATAATTATAATGAGCTTGTATATTTTAATATAATATATGTTTAAATACAATAGCAATAATAATTTAAATACAATAGTATACAAGGTAGTTAGTGAATGATACGGTATTGTGTATCATTTTACAAGCAAGTGATAAAAGTATTTCAAAAAACATCAGAATTATTTCCAGAATATCTATCATAATTTCGGTAAACGCTTACTGAAACTTCAAATAATATCATAGATGATAGTACTGAGTTTCAACCACACAATCTTACTAATTTAATATTACTTGATTAAATAATATAATATCTAAGAATACCTTAAAAAATAATATTATTAACCAATAAATTACTTTTCGCCTGTTTTTAAATAAAAATTAAAATTTAAATAATTAATAGTAGGATAACAGCTATTAAAAACGATTAAGATTATAATATAGACTTAATCAACACCTATATAAGTTGATAGGAAACTTAAAACTACATTATTAATATTAATTATAGTTAATTATTTCAAGTTATTATAGACTAATATTTAATAATTAAATATAGCAACGCACAATGATAAGAAAATCAAAATGGACGATACTATGACCGTTGGGGCGTCGTTTTCATCGATCCATTCGTATATCTCTTCTAGATGAGTTTCGCGCCAGTCCATGATCTCCATTGCTTGGTCGCGGGCTCTCATGGCCACCTCGAGCGAGTCATCAAGATTGCTATTCACCGAATTTATCCAGTTTACAAACTGAAATTGAATAAATAGTTATTTAGTAAAACCTAAGAATATGTACACGATATTTTATGTTAAAAAGTTTCTTTCATTGTCTCTTTCCTTCGATTAAGAACCCGTCCAAATTGGTGGTACGACAAAAAGTTATTTATCAATTGATTTGAACATATTGAATTGGTTAATGAGCAATCCAAGTGTCGGCAGTTTTTAAGCCGCCCGAACGCCTTCGAATAGTTTGACGATTGTCATTTACGATAAAAACCAGTATCGATGGCTTAACGTGCCCTCTAAAGCACAGATACGGTCAACAGATGTTTGCCACCCATCGAGGTAGTGACCGCCGACAGTTCATTAACTCTGTCGGTCATTTACGATCGACGCGAGCCGTCTTGCTAGGAGTGCTAAGCAAATCTATTAAGCGGATTGTGTAAAATATTATAAGGAAATCTTACTTGTTCGAGTTGAATAGGATCTACTAAATTATCTGCTAGTACGAAGAGCAAGTCTTCGAGTTTATCAGCCCCACCGTACCTGTAACAAACATCTTATAAGTAAACTGCGACCTTTTGATAAGTTCTATCCGTACCTATATTTGCTGAATAAACAAGTGAAATTTACTTGCATAAATCTGGTAACTGACAGCAAACCGGATTGAATAGAAAGCTTTTATAAAAAGGTATGTTTCAATGTAAACCGTTTAAAAATAATATAGGGCTGAGTAAAGCGAAGTAGTTTCCAGGTTGGAAACCAAAACTTATTTTAAGTCACTGCATCAGGTAAGTTGTCTCTGTAGGGTAAAAGAAGTTTCTTCACAGTTGATGAGGCTTACACCTTACACCGTATTCCATACATAAGAAAATTATTGTAAATTAATAAAATTTATGGTGTAAGCATAAAAAGACCATTTAATATGAAGTTACATTAAAAAGAGAATAAAAATTATGCAGAAAAATATTACTTACATTTGCCTAATTTCAGGCGTATTCCGGGTTAGGAAGGCTAAAGCAGCATTGGTGTTTTCAAAATTAGATTCTACTATTGCGTTGAAAATTTTGACTCTCTCTTCCACGCCATAGGGACTGTCCGGAGCGATAGTATTAAGAAGAAGTCTAAAAATATTAGCGTCATTTAATATTACAAATATTCTCCCAGCGAACGAAGTTTTAAAATAATTATCTTCCTATTTCTATCTTCCTATTCAGATAACAATATCTACCAATACGTAAATACTTACTCTTGAATAAAGTCACCGTCTCGGGAGCAGGTCATAGCTTCTAATATAACGAGACGCTCATATTGTGTGGGCTCTATTTCCAGGCGTTCCTGTAACGCTTCGATTACTGCTTCATCACCTTCCCTTACCATAGTGCAATATACCGCTGGTCTGAGCTCATGAGGGATGTTAGGATTCCTGGTTACGAAAAAAATATATATCTTACTTGTGAGCAATTTAAATAATCGAAAAGATTTTTGTATATATAAATTTTGTCCTAGTTTTACAATATGATAAGATCTCTTAAGTTTACTTACACCTATAGGCTCAGCGAATAAAAAGCGTTCTAATAGGATTACATTTTATTATAACTGCATTAGAAAAAGTTTTTAGACGAATGTCAATTTATAAATATTTGCTTTAAATCCATGTGGTTTGGTTATAGTTGTGTTAAAAATATTTTAATGAATTAGTACTTCTTATATTTTATCTACTTGAACTTGGCCAGTGTTTCATTCACTCGGTTAAATATAAAGATTTTTTTATACAAAACATGTTCCGAAGGGCAATAGTTAACTCACACAACTCCGTTATCATTAGGATCGTAGAACCAGTCGACGGCCGCGGCGATGCAGGGCTCGTAGTTAGCTTGACACGCATGTTCCATGACAAGTCCACGCGTCAACGAGATCATCGCTGGTACATTTAGATTCGGATCAGGGTCAAAACCAATCTCCTCCTCGAAAGTCCCGATAGTTCTACGTACCATTCTCTGTAATCAGAGTACTGTAATGCTTATACTATTTTCTTAAATATTGTAAATCATACTTCGATGTAGTTATTGCTGTTTAATAATAATGAATATTAAATGATTGAATATTAAAATACTAAATTTGGTTAACTGCTCAACATCAAATTTGGGTGAATCTCTTAACAGGTACAATTAAGTACAGAAACGTTTATGTACGATAAATTGTATTGGAAAATAATAAATATTGATAAGCTTATTTAACCATACCAAATAAATATCCGGATCTAATAGTTCCATTTCGACGTAAAATACGAGATGTTTCCGAAGGAAGTTCATGTTTCTAACGAAAGCTTTCCACGGCGCGTACTCTGTCTCCAATTCCATCGCTAATACTATTTGGAACGCTATCTCGTAGTCTATCTTGCCACCTCTAGCCAAAATCAACGAATCGTCGATTAGCTGAAATTTAACAGGATTTATAATTTTATAAGCAACATGTGATTTTAAATTGTTTTTACCGCGGACGCTCAACATTTTAATTGTAGCGGGTACTCATGATCCCTCTATTTTATAACAATATTACGTTACATAGCTCATGATCACGGTAAGACTGCGCTGGCGGGGGAAAGTCTTCACATCTGACAATTGACATACACGAATGTTAGTCTATGAACAAACGAAAAACAACACTGGCGATATTTCTACGCAGTAAATTTTACATTATTTTTATTTGACATAAACTAACCACTATCGATATAAAATATAAAGATCGTGAGCGTTACAATAAAAAAAAACTTAATGTGGTTTAAATATTCAAAAATTCCTATTGTGTTTTTTATGTGTTTTCTACTAACAGTTGCCCGATTCAGCGGATGTATGTTTTCTCTTCGTTCCTCATCGTAAAGAGCTTCTATTATTCTTTCCCATAATATTGCATCGTAATTTACTCGGTAGTATCCTGTAAAGAATTGTTTTTTGGATATAAAGTAATATCATTATGACTGGTTTTAAGTACTCGACATTCTATTAACTAGCTATTCCAAGTATCGCAACCTTTTATACCACTCTCTTTTATATCGATATAAGTACTCATGGCATTGTAAAATATGTGTTATCCCCGAAGAGTAAAGTTTAAAATCATTTATGTCATCATTTTAACTGTGACAGCTTCCGAAATACAAAAAATGTTAAAACTACCTGCCACAACTGATGTTTATCTTTTCAGGTTATTAATAATGTCAAATATAAACCTCCGAACTATCAGTCCATAAGCATCAAGTTCCTAATTTATGAAATACGATATTGCCCTTTATTGAAATACGGTGCTGAGATATATAATGGAAATTTTACCTTGTCCTTGGATATTAAACAATACAAAGTCATCTTCACCCAGCGCTAAGGTTAAGGTTGTCGTAACATCTAACATCATAACAGGGTGCACGTTATCGAAATCCCCAACGGCTCCCGTCGTGTACGTTATCGGGACCAGAAAACTTGCTTGAGCAGACGGTGTGAAAGAGAAGTGTTCCTGTTTTTAAAAAAAAGAAAACCCACGTTGTGGTAAGTGTCAAATGCCACCTATGGACATCAGCTGCACAAAAGGCTTCACCAATGATTTGTTGCTCAAGAAAAAATAAAAGCAAGAAAGGTAGTACTGGATCTCAAGCCTCCATCCGTAACACGACGAGAAGTCTAAAGAGAATACAAAGAAAGAATAGAATACAAAGATACCTATGACTAATACTAGTGGTAGAAGAAATAAGTTCTTGGTATTTTATAAATAAAATTCGTAATTTCCTTTAACTAAGAACTTTGTTTAATATTGAGGGGATATTACAAACAATAATAAAAATAATTTGTAAGAGTCGGTAGACAATATTGGTGAAGTGATAGATAATTTTCGAAAAAGTGTGAATAAGTGATTACATTTCATTACTTCGCGATAACAAATTAAATTATTCATCATTTTTCAAAAATATATAGCCATAAAAATAAAATCTAATTCAATCATTAATGTAAAGCAAATAATTTTTCGATACTATTTTTGGTCTATTTGAGATCCTACTCGAACAAAATTATCTTACAACAAAGCACATACATGAAGATTTTTCAACTTATCAGTTTCTTTTTCATAATCTTATTTCATGTCCAGATAACAATGATACCATCGACTTTAATATCAATTCCGTCTACAGGAATGTAACTGTCGTTGAGATCTATCAACACAAATATAACATTTGTATTATTCCCTTATAGCAGTTATACTCGAATAACTCACAAGTTTGCTGATATGTACTATGTAAATATATTTCTGTTATAGCTATTACCTGTGTTAAAAGCAAGCCACCTTGCCTTAGTCCTACATGTAGCAATGGGTACCCACGCGACTCTACCCAGGGTTGTGCGAATAGACTGATGTCATTTACAATTTCATTGCCTTCAAATATCCATTTGCTATTGATAGCATCGTAGAAGTTTATGGAGTTGATCGATGTTAGTGAACCTCTGAAAGAAAGATTAAAAAAAATCCATAATTTTGTCCATAACTTTTAGACAAGTGTACTATATATGATAAATATTAATCTTATGAACGTATATCTCCTTCCAAGCATCTTTTCATTAGTTCAGATGGTTACAGCCTAACTGGGAAAGGACTTTAAAAATGTTCATAAATATCATGTATTTTGACATACCTGCTAAACATTACTTGGGCAGCAGATTGAATGAAATCCTGATTCTCGTCTCCAAGGACAATTCTCAACATATGCAAGATGGCTGGTGCCTTGTACCTGATTAAACCATTTACGACATTTCTGATCTCAGATTCCATGAATATGTTCTC
>DWJN01001539.1:0-17642 GCA_018248895.1 Carystus phorcus
CAGTAGTTCCTGAGATTAGCCCGTTCAAACAATCAAACAAACAAACTCTTCAGCTTTATATATTAGTATAAGATATGTATAAACGATTTGTTTATACTTCATAATCGTTTCCTGTCTTCATATCGGGGTTGAGACTTCATTTATATTAAAAAAATGTAAATGGTTTTTGAAAGCAAAAGGTCAAAGGGAAATAAAGAACGTTTTTATTCTCGTCCACTTGTATCTATTATTATACACCATTATCTATAATAAATATCATCAGGTAAAATCTTTTTGCTCAAACAGAATGGAAGACCAAATTAGAATCGGTATGTTTCTATAAATAAGTTTCCAATAGAACTCGAAAGTTTGTAAAGGAATTAAAAGCAAAAGTAGAAAATTTGTGTTAAACTAAACCAAGCAAACAAAATTCCCTATTTGATCTTTTGTCGGCTCTAAGAAATTAATGTCACCTAAATATAGAACAGAATCTAAATGTAGATTTACCTCAAAATGCTCATCTAGATTAAATGTTAGTACATTGATTTGACCTAAATCACCGACTCTATTGATTAATTCTGACGGATTTATACGGAGTCGTGCTGTGGGTCAAACAATCTAAAGTTGTGCGAAGTACACTCCAGTTCGTATCGATTTTAACGCGCTAATCTTGTCTTTGAAAGCGATGTCAAGGTTGTATAGATGTACTTAATCGATTTAAGTATTGGTATACAGGTGAAGTAACGCTTTCTGGAGGTTACGTATATCTCATAACATACTACTTGCACAATATTTACGTTAAACGAACAAAACGTGAATGAATGACACAGCTCAATAAGTTTACTATCTTACCACAATAATTCATAAATGTAACGAGGAATTTATTTATACAGTTCTATTTACGGCTTATTTAATTCTTTCACAATCAATGTAGTACCATTTATGTTCTGGATAAATTGTCAATTTTACTTCACGATTCTTAAATTTTGCGTTAGATACCAACTTATTGTGTGGAGTCTTTAAAGCTTAGGTTTTATACTCTTACTCTAACGCAAAAGGTAATTCTACTTTAGGAAGGTTTCTGAAAAATATAACCAACCACCATATTCAAGAATTCACAAGTCGGGCCGATAGAAAACGATTTTTTTATCGTATGTTGCAAAATAACGTAAGATACATACATATGTATAGTTCAATACAATAATCGACGGTTGTCCCTGACCTTGATTCTTGTCAATCTGTTAGAGACACTGACTACAATCCTTTTCAATACTAACATGAATACAACCAGGCAAATGACAACGGTAGCAATTTTGCACTGCGTAATGCAATGCATCCCTGTTTCATTTACGAGATAGCATTGTGTAAGTCGAGTAAGGTGTACCACCCACAAACATCACGGAGCATTGTAACACGAATTGTATCACGAATGCGTCGTCAGTCTCTGATATCGTTCCCACTGTATTTGTTTACGCCTACAAATGTCACGAAAGTACTATTTAGGGACATGACTTAGCCTATTCACAGCTACTAACTCATCATACAGATAACGTTATTGCGTTAATCGATTCAACATTTTTGAGGGCTACAGCAGATAGCGGTTACTGTTGTACGATAGTTTTGAATGATTCTAAAGATAACAGCTATCCGATTTTTTTGTGGGTCAAGTAGCGAAGCCATTCTGATGCACTTAATAAATTGGTTAAACTCATATAAACTTCTGAATTACATACATTACCTAAATATTTTTTTAGAAATTTTAATGAAGGTAGGTTTTATTGTCGAATTTTGATGTTAAAACCAAATAATATTTGTTTGACTGATCGGACGTGACGCGAAAATCACTGAACAAATGAGGACGACGACATTTGTAATTTATAACCCGGGCAAAACCTAAAATACTTTTCATACCGAGGTAAGGAACCAGTTTTGCGAAATAAGACGTATCTACAACTTCGTGTTAAAGAGCCTATCAAATAATACTTTGACTGTTTTTCGGAACTAAAAATCAATATATTTTTAATTAATAGAAGGACAAAACATATCCCTTAAATCGATAAATTTAGGTGAGCATAATTTTGTAATGTCTGAAATATTAAACGCCATAGATGTGGGTAAAAAGGTTATATTATTGCTTTACCGATACGATCCGAGGGCGTGTAACTAATTATCTATATAGGCTTATGTTATATGGTACGTTTGTTTCACGTTAATTAATTAATTGCTACATCCACCTTCAAATCACCATTAAAAATATGAGTGCCATAACTCGTCTGACACAGTTTGACGCACGTTTCAGCAATTACCTGATTAGTCTATTTTTATCAAAACGCGTGCACTCATAATGGTATTTAAACTTATTTGCTCATTATCTCGGCAAGTTTCATAAGCTCACCTTGATGGGTATTAACGTTAAGATTCAGCCACGTTTGTTAGATTTGTAGAATCAAGGACACTATATTAAAATATACATAATGTATTACGATTACCAATAATTGAAAGATAGGTAGAAACGTAAACTACTTAACGATTTATTATTTAACCTGAAACAGGTCATGAATAAATTTTAAATGAATTTAATAATTTATGTACATTTTTACAATGTATATGAAAAGTAATGTCGGAAATTGTGTACCCATAGGTGCTGCTTATTTCTACAAGAAATCTCTTCCGACAGATCTGGGTATGGAAAGATTAATAGATTTGAATTAGCGTGCACTTGTTTGTAAATAATCAATGTTTGTTCATTATATATACATACATATACATATATATACCAATACAAAACAATACATAGTAATAACTACATATCATATATAGATACGTAATTACATATTATATAAATATATATTTATTCAATTTGAACACATAGTTGTATTATACAAAATTATGCAATCTTTTAAGTAGATCGATCACAACGTATCACCACAGATTATGTCACCAAGGACGACTACCAGATATACCTACATTCCAACCATATAAACCATTGTTAAAAATACATTATTAATCAGAAATTAAGCCTCACCTGTCAATGTAGATAATGAATATTTCTTTCTAAATCTATTTTTTTATGCTGCTACAAAAGTCCATTATCTAATGATAATGATAAAACAACTGTTTATTAATTAAGGCCTACAGGCGTAGAAAACTTTGCAATACTCATTAACGACAGGGAAAAAATAAAGTTCTTATTTCAAATAAATTCGTAATGAAGTAATTTATTAAGTCGAAGTAATTCATTAAGTTGTCTTACAGACATTTTAAGCACTATGACACGTCGTTGGGAGGTCGTAAACGTCAGCACTGAATGTTCACATGCAATTAACCTATTTCTAGTTATCTGTGCCTGTCCTTGCGGGGTATGAAAAAGTAAGTGCAGGCTTACTGCCGCATGTTTTAATACTTACCTAACAACTGTGCTCCGGAAACGGTGATAACATCTTTTATAAAGAGAATAAATTCATTGCGATAAATAAAACATTGAAAATATAGCGCAATGTATCAATGTTAACTCAAAGATTTTTATTGGACAAATAAACAATTTTATTAACTGTACATTTTCATAAACCACTGCAATAGGACTAGTGTTTCAGTGATTTACGGCTACCTCTAGACGTAACCAGAAACTTTATTTCTACAGACATTTATTACACGGTAAAATTTAATGTACTTATATTTTCAAATACTGTAAATATGATTAGTACATTATACATCTATATATGTATTATATCAAAATCAATATTTCAATCAATTAAGTTGTTTGTTTTTTTGTTTATTTGTCCTTTAAAGACTTTGAAATGGTAGGAGATAGAGTACCTACTGATGTCTTTAGCAGCTGTACCAAAATTGTATGCCGACTTTTTTTTACATTTGATTTACCTATTAAAAGGCGTAGCAACATGGAGTACAACTACTACAATAAATAAAAAATAATTCTCGTACATAACAGGATCAGGACAATTATATAATTGTAATACTTGTATCAAATATTGAAAAGTAACAACATTGCTCTTTCAAATATTAATCTCCTGTGAAAGAATATTCAATAGAAACATCATAACTAAATGACATGGTTAAAGTACCGCAAAAAATTGTATGCGAGCGACACCGTCTTTACCATTTCAATCCATAAAGTTCTAAGAAAAGAGAAAAATGTTGATGGATGTCTAGTGATGCCTCATTCTGTAGTTTTTATTGCTAGTCAATTGAACCACTAGTATTTCATGGCATATAAATGGCATGATCGCAACAGGTCGTCCATTAAGACATTCTAGCAAACTATCGTGGTCGTTGGTTTCCTGAAATGACTTGTTAGGAAGTTGATACAAGTGCTGAAATAAAACGCGTAATTTGACTTCGTGTTCTTTCTTGAAATGGCTTGTTAGTAAATTGATCCTAGTGCCGAAATAAAACGCTTAATTTAACATCCATGTTTTTGGTAGAATACTCTGTTGTCGACATTTAAGTGAGAGATAAGTCATGCAGAGAAGAGATAGATGACTAAAGCCAGTTTCTAATGAAAGTACGGATATACTTACCAGTCTACTTAATCTCGAGTTCTGTTTGATCGCGTCTGGTTATCGTTGATCGCCGGTGGGTAAATATTTAATTCACTGTCCAAACGCTCCAAGCTTCTATCTGTGTGGCGGTTAACGCGTTGCATACGTGGTTACATAACGGAGCGTTAATTCGATGTCCATAATGTATAGTGAGGAAATTGTTCCTTACAGTGGACCAAATTCAATGATAATAAAACACTGTAAAACTTGTACTAAAAATTAAAGGTAAATCTTTTTAAAAACAAGCTTTTATTTAAACTGTTTCTTTAAAACTTTTACTATCAACATATGATGTCATTACATAATTTATATTTTAAAAAACATTGTCATCTAAACTAAATGTGTATAAACAATTTCAGCTCAATCAGTTGAAGATGACTAATGCAAAATTGAGTTGAAAGATTCCACGCAGACAAACATACATAGTTACTTACTTACATACATACATTCATTGCGAGTTGAATTAAAGCTTTTAAAAAGCAACATTTTGAAATTTCTCTTAATTCTCACTGCATCAAGTTGTGTCCATAATACGGTTCTATTTGCTAAGTATCAGTAATCATTATGTAAGTTTGTTTCTTTGCCAGCAACCGATATACCGAAGCCCGAGACGAATGTTGCGCTGGAGTGCATGCGGTGAATAACTGATTGGATGCGTTACTGTCTACGATATATTGTAATCTTTTGTCACAAAAGTGTAAACCGACTTCAAAATGAAGAAACTAGAACTTCATAAACGTTGTTAAAGTCAATTATATATGCATAATTAGGGATATCTCAAAAACTACTCATCAGAGAAATTCCAAATTTCGATGCGATCTCAAATTTAACGGGACGACATGACAAACATCAGCATTCGAATAAAAAAAGAATCATCGGAATCTTTACACTCAGTAAAAAGTTGTGAAGTAAACACATAAAAAATACAGTCAAATTTTCCTTCTCCTTCTTTTGAATTCGGTTAAAAAAATATGTTTAAAATTCACACACCGTTCAAGGAAAATTTTGGAAAAGTACGAAAACGTTGAATAAGCTTTTATTATGTTATTTTTAGAGGGTCTTTAAACTCTTGTTTGAAAGAATGAACATTATTCACTTAAGATAATGTATAATGTTCATTCTTTCCTCCTATATACATATTAGTTGGTCTCCGTCGTAACGCATTTTCGTTCCATTCAGTTTCAAATCACAATGATTTTAAAGAAGTTTCACTTCAATAAAATATAATCGCATAATTCCAAAAAAGTACGGTTCTAAATTGGTGTTTTATTGTATCGTGCCGTACTCTGAATAGATTTCACCTCACATTTTCTAACGAAATTTCCCATTGAAGTCAGTTTCCATTTAAACACCGTCCAACCGTGTGCTTCCTTTATTTCAAGTTTGGAATGAATTTGTTTGAAATTCGATTTGGATCACGATTCCATCTACTCGAAACCTATTTGTGTTTTGTTCCCTAGCTTAGGTTCAACCATGTGATTAAAGATGTTCTGATAGTTTTGATATGAATGCTACCTGGCTTAAAGATTTAATCTTCGTTTAAAAAGGACTCTTAAAAACTCAGACAGTTGAATTAAAAACTTAAATTTCGTTTTATTCAATTAAAAGTTTTCAGATGATAAAGAGGGATTTGAAACTCAACGACCGCCACTGTCTTTTCTGATGGAAAGGAAATTTAACTTTCCTTGTGAATCTGAATTCGGCACTAAAATTGAGTATACGTTATGTCTACAATTTTTTTTTCAGATTACTAAGTCTTGAATACTTTCCTCAAGGTCTCATGTCTTTTTTCAGAGGAAAAGATGTGAGAGTTTTGTAACATGATTTCCTAGATTCCGAGAATCTTGAAAAAAAGTAAAATATCAATATTTTACTCTACTTTCATTCTACTTAGTTTAGTCTGGTTTCATCCTACTTAAGACTCGAGTATTTCTGTAAACACTACTATGTTTCTTAAACATTTTTTGGCTCCTGATTCAAAATCTAGAATTTTTTGCCCTTTCATATTATACCTTTATTTTAAACCCATTTAAAACCAGATGGTATGAATAAGCCGGACCTTATTCGAGTATTGTCATACCTTTGAAAATAATAGCTAGTCATATATTAAAATAACTATGGTTCATTTGTCTACATAAATAATGAACATCACAATAAAAACATGTTCAAATGATAGCATAATCGTGGTATATGTTTAATACCGCAAAAACACGTATACGGGTATCGTCAAACATGACCGTGAAACGACCTGACCTTTAAATCGGTTTCGTTATTTGAATATCCACAAGAGAATCGAATATTCAGAAGCGACAACCGGTTGCATGACATAACATTACTTCACGACATATCTATTTATTTTGTCACAAGGCAGTTGTGGTACTGTTACGAAAGCATATATATGTTAATCAATACGATATTTATAAAATATGCTAATGTGAAGATTCTGCCGTTAATGTCTTTGGAATGAGATTTGAATTATTTTAAATAAACCTGCCTTTGCTTCGCTTAGTAAAGCGTATTCATATTCGCGTATCGAGTTCTAAGTACCGACAGATAATAATTAAAAAAAAATATTTGATCTCTGTATCACTATACGAGTAAAAGTATACTTATATTGAAATTACCAAAAATAACTATTGCCCGATTTAGCACATATATTAATAATATACAATTCTTAACGCTCTTTTCATCTCTATGGCAGAAAAATCGATATTTTCATATCGATTCGATAAGGAGATGGTAGTCGATAGAATTTAATCGAAGTTTCTATTTATATTAAAATTGCTTATTAGTCCGATTCGATTACTTCCAGAACAATGGTTTTGTGTAACGTTACATATTAATGTCGCAGCCTTGTACCACATATTGTCGTTACGATTACAAGTGGTGTCGTGTGTAAGGTGCGAAATGCAGAACCTACGAGGTGAGCATACAGAAGTGGATAACAAATGCCTGGGGCTTCTACAAGATTATTTTAATAATTAACTTGTAGAAAGAGTTCAGCAATTTGACTGACTTTTTTGGATCTTATCATTTAGTGTCCCCTATAGAACATAAATAAATAAATAAAAAGCATTTATTTCACAACAAAATTCGTGAAAAAGGTCACACTCGGCGACACCCGCCGGTTTTCAGTGTGGCCTACGGTATATATATGTATATGTATAATAAATAATAATTAGGTGAAATTACAATTTTTATTTTTGTCGTTTTTTAATTTACGCCAATCCTGTTTTCTCTCATCTACATATATCCAGGACTTAGTGTTAAAGAATGCCCTTAAGCGTTAAGTTTTTGTTCTTTGTACTTTTAACTTATAATAAGGTTTACATAAATAAATTTGACACAGAACTCATTATCATTATCATTAATTACAAGCTATCTAAGCATATATGCACTTTTATGTACTTATGTATCTTATACCTATATTCATATTATAATACTGTTAGGTACATAAAGACCTTACTAACGCGGTAAACATTCATAATGAAACGTAATAATCTAAGGCTTTATGGCAGTTTACGTGAAGTTCTTTATAGGTTGTGTGTGGGCGGTGAGAATCTTTAAAGTCAATATAAGAAGTTAAAACAATTACGATGCTATTGGAATACTTAGTTTTATAACCCTTTCGCGGGCTGCCTCTGAACACGGCATTGAACATTTCACTAAAAGTATATCTGTCAATAGTGAGTACCAAATTTAGTTGATATTTATGTGAAAATAATACAAGACTTATTTCTGACCAAGGTTATTACGATCAATAACTCGCGTTGTTTTGTCTATAAGGTGTAATTTCTCATTAGTGAGTTAGATATTTAAGATAGTATATCGATTGCTTATGTAAAAAAAAATATGCGGAATAGCCAACGCCGCTGAGCTATTCCGTAGAACAAAAAACAAGGAGGACAATAAGAAGCTGATAGCCAACCTTCACTAGTTGGAGAGGCACTTTAAGAAGAAGAAGATGTAAAAAAATCTTTTAACTTTGGACAAATTAGTAAATAACTGTACCTACTATTATTTTCAAACATTTCTAAACCAGCCGGTTATAATAAACACGTGAGAAAATTGACAGCCAAGCCCGGTATCTATTTATAAATAAATTGTTCTTGCAACAGAGCCATAGTTTAAGCTGTAGCAAAAACGATTGTTATTAAACAGCTGATCGTTAGTGTCAGAGGTTAAAAGTTATACTTACAACATAAATAATTGAACTTTTTATAAATAAAATGCAATTGAAACGGCATGGAATTGTAATTTATACAGTGATTTCATAGTTACGATAGCTATATTCGGTACGTCGTTAATAGCCAAGAACTTTATACATGTGTCTATAAATTTTAAAATCGCAATATCAAGGATTAATAGAACAATTTGAAATGCAGAATATATTATTTGAAATATACTTAAAATAAGCTGTCGAATATCAGAACTCATGACTTGAAAATGGATTTAAAATGTTGACTTTGACTTAGTCCGATGACAGATAATGCTTTGTTCATGAAAAAGAAAAGAAACGGACTGCAATTAAATACGACGAAAGAAATACTCCTATTTCCGAAGTAAATGCGTATTATTAGGGATAACTGAAAAACTAGCCGTCAGATGTCGTTTGAATTTAAATGGGAACAAATGACATGTACCAGGTTTCAAATATAAAAGTAAGTAATCATGAAAATCGGTACATTGTTAAAAGTTCTTAAGAAACACGTATAAATGCAATCGAATTCAGAAAATCCTTTTGAAGTCCGTTAAAATGGCATTATCCACCTTAACGAACTACTAATAGACTTAAAATAAGTACGAACTACTAATAGACCTATTATATGTTTATTTCTATACACGTGACGATTTATTGCTTAACACAAAGATTACAATAAGAGTATATTTATACTATTCCATAAACCACCGTCTCCGAAGATCTCTAGTAAATAGCGGAAAAATATGCATTAAAAAATACTAAGCGTTAAAATTATTACATCAACATTACCGCGCCGGAGCGGCGTACATTCGCGTGGTACATTGTTTGTTAGAATTTATAGCAATTTTCAGCACTCGAATAACTAGCAATTATTGCAAATTGCGTGTTACGTGTCACGGAAGCGTGCCATATTTTAGCTCTTTCAGAATACTGCATGACTGCCGGTGTTGAACCGATCTGGTTTTGTCTGCTAATTTATAACCACGCAGTAATTTAAGCACCGGCAAGTTAATTTATAAGGCAAACAATTAGCGCAAATTACGTATGTTCCGTAATAATGATACATAGTCTTGTAATGATTGCGCGTCGTAATTCACATATCACAAATTATGAAGTTGTTCGTTTCAGTTGACTTCATTTTTTACGGTTATTAACCGATAAACGGCTAAAAGGGTACCGTTTAAAACTAAACAAAGCATAAATTAGTAACTACTAATTACTAGCTTTTACAAGTCAAGTGTTTCTTTAGCGGCACCTAATTTAGCAGCTAAAACGTTTATACAAAATCTACAGGATAGCGCGCATTTTGTGGCTAAGCCTTTGTCGTTAAACAGAGACAAAAGCGGAGCTTACAAGCTGATAGACCTAATTTACTAGTTCTAAAACCATAGCCTCATATAGCTTTAAGATATGCTCCAAATTCAAAATCCTATCAGGATGTAATTAAACAAAATTTATACGCATAGGTCAGTTTTTGGTTTCAATTCCTGAACACACAGTCGTGTAAACGAATTACTTAGTTCGCATTAAAACTTTAAGCTAGAGGTAATAACGTCACCTTTAACATGTATATTAAGTGTTAATTAGGTGTAGGTAAGTTAATAATATTGCAAAAATTAATTAACAGAATATTAAACTAGCATGTTATATGAGTCTAGGGAAGATAAAACTAAAAAGTGTATTAAACTAAAATAATAACTGAGTGTTTGGTAACTACTGATGATTATATGATATTATAATTATTATGTCATATTAAAGTTTATCTATTTCGTAAGTTAAGTGTATAAATATATTCATTGACAAAAATAATGTTGAATTTACTTCTGTCATTAACGGTACTAGTAAAGGCAAAAAGGCCGGTCCGTTGCCCTCAGAATTCGTACATAGATTGGATCGTGAGGCGTCAATCTCGGGTGAATGCCCCCCGATACCTACGGACTAATATTTGTCAAGGTGGAACTCTAATCTTAACCAGGTACTTTGACTTTGTTAGGCAAGCAATTGTTGGAAAACATTATGCTTTGCAAAAAATTTGGTGTCCGTACGTTGGTAACTTAAACTTTTCCCTTTGATGTTCCGATATTGGTTGGAAGATTATTAATTTTTATAGGTAAGCAGCTGACCCAGCAAACGTTGTTTTGCCATAAAAAATTAAGTGGACCGTCCTTAACATTTAGGGGTACGAAAAATAGATGTTGACCGATTCTCAAACCTACCCAATATGCACACAAAATTTCATGAGAATCGGTCGAGTCGTTTCACAGGAGTACGGTAACTAACATTGTGTCATGGACATTTTATAGGTATATAAGATTAGTAGAGACGGCGAACTTCATATCACTTTGGAACGTTTATCCCGTTATTGTAACATTTTTTGTCAATGCTCAGCTCCTATTGGTCGAAACGTTATGTTGTACAGCCCACAGTCTTTCTTGATAAATGAACTATTCAACACAGAAAGACTTTTTTCTACTCGAACTTATAGTTTCTGAGATTAGTGCGTTCAACCAACCACACAAACAAACTCTTCGGCTTTATAATATTAGTATAGACAAATGCAATCTGGTATTGACTGGTAGGATTAAAAAAGCAAACTATTAAACTAATTTTGTTAATAAAACAAAAGCCGACGAAGAATTTACTAGAGTAGAAACATATCAGACAATAAACGCAGTGATACAAATACGTAATCTCATTGTTAGACGAGAAAATATGCCCACTAGAAGCTCTTTGCTCCTTGCTAAGGCCAAAATGACTAAAATTCATCTCAGCTTTAACTTGGAATAAGAGCCTTATTACTTAAGACGAAAGCTCATTTTTCTAGTCAATTACCATGGCACGGCAAACGACATTTCAGCTTTAGAAGGTAATCTGTTCACTGATTGTAGTAGAAGATTGAATTATAAAATTGTACCTAATAAATTACGAGACATTTGTCGTCCTTTCAAAATGCAAGGAGTAGAACAGTAAATATAAAGTAATTAAATAACAAAACAAAGCTATTTATAAACAACAAGTCAAAGTGGACTCACTGTAAAGGTTAGTTACATTTGATTCTCATGATGTAACTTATGGAGATTGTCATCTTGAGGCGTATTTTGTATACAAAGATGATAGGCGTTAAATCTTATTTTCTTTGTGGTTTTACGCAACGTACAGTCAACACCTTATATTGCCAACATGTGCTATTACATTTAAAAAAATATGAACGTACATATATGTACAAAGAATATATATCAAATGTATTTAATTTTACATTTCACATCATTAAACACACTTTAAACTAGGCTCGGTATGAGAATTCGCCGTCACACTTCAAATATTCTACCGAGGTGGGTAAAAGGTAGGAGGTAATTTTTAATTTATAAAGTGTTTTTCCTTTATCTGCGACGTTGTGGGCTGCGCTGTAATGAGACAATGAACAGTTAATTAAGCGTACCGTAAAACAATTAGTAGAAAATTTAATACCGTTATTAATTCCTTTGCTTTTTCCATCAACCACGATGCGAAATACCCGCACTAATTGTTGTTTGAGTTTCAATTTTCTTCAGTTTGCAGTAATAAAGAAAATTGAAATAAAAATAATAGTATACCTAATTAATTTTGCTTATGACGTAAAAAACGTAAGGATTAAAATCCAGACGAATAATAAAATTTAAATCATATTACTACAAGTAGGTACTGATATTAGTTAATAAAATAGAAGTGATAGCGTTAAAAAATGCACGTTGAACAGTGAGTTTTAAATTTATTATTTATCTGGGATTACCTCTTGATGTGTATTACATCTCAGGCTTCAGGAAAAAAAGATAGCTATATCTAAGACAAAAACTTAAAGTTAGTGGAAATGTTAAAGAAACAAAAACACTAATGAAAGATACATTTACACGGATCGCATTTCCAAATGAAGCTATAGTTAGATGGTTGGCAATAACCAAGTAAATTTCCATTCGCATCTAATTCACAATCCCAAATACGGCGTCTTGTCATTTGTATAGTATTAATAACATAACCAAACATTATGCGTATGATAATTTCGTATCAAGCCGTCGTAACCGCCGGTGTAATGGCTTAGCACTTCCCACACGCAGAACACTCGGAAGAGATTACAGTAATATCCTTGAATTTAATGAAGTTTACCAAAAATTACTGGCCGTTGTTAAAGCGTTTACTTTCGAAACATTACTTGTAATATATAACTAGACCAAAACAAACAGTTAAAATTCGTTCTTTTGCCTGTTTTTGGTTATTTTTTATATCATAACGATATCGAACCATGTTCTATTGTAAATGTATTAAAAAAGTATATTGAAGAAGTATTCGATCTAAGACAATATAAACTTCGTCATTTTCTAACCGTCGTTTATGACGTTTACAGTAATATTTTTATACAATAATACCAAATAATTCCATTCATTTTGTTTGTATATCTGACCAACTTTTATTTTTACGTTTTTCGCTTTATATTTCCAGCAGTGAAAGCTGCTCGGCCGTAGATAAACATTTTTGCAAAGCGCAATGCTAAAAAAGGCATTTACAATAAAATAGCCCTTTATATCTCGTGCCATTTTAGTGTCGCACCATCGTTATATTATGTGAGAGTTAATGCCATATCTCCGTATTACAAGAACATAATATGAAATTACATTTTGCGCAACTGTACAAGCGAGATATTAATGAATTGTATACAAAGATACTACCAAGACTTTTGAGGAATAACTTATGTTAGTGTGTGTACAAATACAAATGATCGAATTGTGTGTGGTAAGCGTCACTTCAACCGCTTTGTATGAAGTTGAATAACAGAGTTTACTTCACTAATGTTATCGTGGGCGGACCGGCACTGCACATGTTAAGTAGGAAGTATGGCCCTAAACAGATTTAATTATTACCGAGGTATTTCACTTTGAAAGCAGAAACTGGTGAAGGGAGCATTTCTACTTTGTTGACGGAACGACCCGAAGCTTTGATGCGTTTGTTTAGATTTGAATTAAGATGAATGTGGTATGAGAAACACATTGTTTACACAAATTTAGTGTTACATGAAATATTTGTGATTCGTGCTTTTGCACAGGTATATTATTTGTAATTTGGATTATGTGTTTTGGATGTGTAACATAAAATACGTGATCAAATATTTTATTTTAAATATAGCGGATTCGGAAGATGTTATGCTGAAATATAATGAAGCTAATAAAAGCGTATTAAAAAGAAAATTCTATCCGATCGATTTACTGTTCCATTTTTGAATCCACTTAAACACACTGAAAAAAATTATATCAATCAGTCCAACCTTTAGGAGGGGTTCCAAGATGAATACTACAGAATAAAATGGCAACATCAAAATCTATTAACTCAAAACCGACATCGACACCACCCGGGTACCCTTCAAAAGCCCTCATGTGTCTCTATGAATATCGTTCTCTGCGGGAAGTTTGTTTCAAGGTTACCGTAAAGCAAATAAGACAATGACGTAAGCTTTTTAAAGTAACATTCAAAGCCGGGTAAATCCGATGGCTTCGCGATCCGGAAGAAAATATAAATTGGTACATCATTATCTCCATCTATCTGTCAGTCGTAATACCATGAACAATAGTTAGTCCGACTCGTAATTTCTACGATACGTATCTCTAGACGAATGCCTTCGGAGATAGCCATTTGATAGAGAGACAGACGCGATCATTCTTTGTACTGGCAACCTACTTTTGCAAATTGTCAGGGCTTATTACGAAACGTGAAATTGTTGGTTTGAGATAAGCGGCGGAGTGTCGCCCTAAAATATTGTGTGGGGCCTTGTTAATGTATCATTGTTGTATCAGACTGGTTTGATACTTCTGACGGGTTAATAACGACTTGTTTCCTTTGACATTAAACGTCAGACATAGCGGCGGCACACGTGTAAGCATATGAGTTTTATGAGGAGGAAAATCTTTATTACAATTATAAGTAAAACAAAGCAATTTATTCAGACTGTAATTGTGAATAAATTGCAACACAGATAATGCGTTGATTTTTTAATTAAATATTTAATTGTTTCCTTTTTTAGTGCGAATCTATATTTTATAGTGTTTATATTATGTTACAACAATTACATTGCCTTGTGGATAACGGCCTGATAGTAAATCGTTTTCTTGATCTATAGTCTAGTTGATAGTCATTTTGCCGACGAAACTACAAGTCCCGGGATAGATTTCCTACCGGTACAGAAATCGACACAGATTTTTGTTCTCGAGTCGTAGATATTAGTGTCGTGTTATTTGGGATGTATAAATATCTTTTGTACGTCATTTTATCTATTTAGAGGCCAGAAATAATTCGATCAATTAACTAGAAATTAATTAATTTATTGGAATAATCACACAAAGGCAAATAAATCATTAATTAACTTAATCTATTAACAAAATCCCCGTTCTTATTTGTATAGTCTTCCACAAACAGCCTATTCGTTTATAGTCTACTTCTAGTTTCAGAGATTTACAATCAAATCCACAAAGCTAAAAGAGGTACTTTCGGCTCGATATTTGTTAGATTCTCGTCACAAATCTCCGGACAAACCGCTGGCGACTGGTACCTACCTGCCAAAATGATCTCTAATTTATGTTTTTCTACCTGCACGATTACGCACATACCGGTTCTCACAAGGCTAACTTAGAGTTTTTGTTAACATTACTACTACAAAATGATCGGCACGACTTATCGTACTTGTTCGATTTTTGACGACGCGTGGGTTTCGAACTTGGTCATGTATCGCATAAATTTATAAATTTATTCGAATTTTTACAGAGGTCATGGACGAATAAGGGTACATAAATAACTCTATGATTGGGAATTGCAATATGCATAAAGATAAAATGATAAATATTCAAAGCGTGGGATACAACAAGCAAAAAAAGTTTTGTTTTCAAGGAGATTCCATTAGTTGTTAATAAAAAAGTACTAACGTCACTTTTCATGTTGTGATATGCACATAAAGCCCTTTCATTTAATACCCATATCATAAGGGTCGCTATAAAAATAATACATACTTTGTAAAGTCTGGTATATTGGACTAAAAAAAACATTAAGTCATCGTGTACTGTCAACAGAATGTAATATGTGTGCCAAATATAAGCTGAATTGGACATAGGAAAGTGGGTCAAATTTAACTTACGAGATTTGATTACAAACCGATACTATACAGGTGAAACTGAATAAAAGCTTATAAAATAATACAAATTAAATAGTTTAAGTCGTTATTCCATTGCGACAGTGATGTTAGATATCTATATGGCTTGTATCAGTTGAAAAATCATACGCAGTATGTCATAAGTAAGGACCTCGCTTTTTATTATTTAGTTAATTGAAGTTTTTTTGCTAATATTTTTGCTAGGCAGGAGTATAAGGTATTGTAGTCGTTTTTGCATTGTATTTATGACAGCTCAGTGTATTTTTTGTAGCTCAATACTTGGAATATTGGACGATTCGATCGATTATATCTATATAACGAAGATGACGGGAAGTTATACTATTTCAATGACAAAGGTTATTGATCTTGCGACATAAAAATATATTGTTTGGTATAAATTGCGATTATCTGACTTAATACACAGATACGAAAATGACAACTGCAGTTTTAGTATTTTTTATGAATGCTGATATTTAGCGCTCATTGCACCAAATTATCACTAATCTGTAGCTATAAATAATAAATGTCCAACTGAAATAACCTTTGTATTTTGAAGGTGTCGTTTCGACTCTGCTAGAATCGTATTGAAAGTCGATCATGAAAAATTTCAACGGCAGTGTCTGACTAATACAGATGATTCAGATTCAACTAAGCTACTTGTCTATACGAATTCGATGACATTGATAACAAGTGATATTAATATGCAATAGAAAACTATCAGCAAACGTGACTATTATACGATAATAAATAAAAGTGTACCAGTTATCGGATACTTGTGTATAAGTGGTTCGGTATTAGCTGTTGACGGTTCCAGTTGAAGGCAGTAGGCCACTTTCTAGTTATAAGACTAAGCTTGATGTTATTTGATACCGTATCGCTTGATTTGTATCCGTTACGAACCCGCAACGCTACTTGAAACAGTTCTTCGAGAACGCTTGTACTTGATTGTGACTTCTGACCGTTTCACTCCCGTTTCACCTTGCATGTTTTATGAAAAAAAATCGTACCAATGTCATACATGAATTACATCATATGAATAAACACTCGGAACTCTGCCAGCCCAGGTCTAAGCTTACAGAAGTTTTAATATTTTTGAAAGATAAATTGTTAAAATAGTATAAAAAACTCTACCAAGTTATAATTATAATGAGTAACAATGAAATATAATAAATATATACTAATGTTTCTGAAGTTTCGACTGGTCAGTTGAACGCGGATATACAAAAATTCAAGAAGATCAATCAAAAATAAAAAAAATCCGGAAAATATTATTGGTTGATTCGAAACTCAAAAGCAGAGTTCACCTTATGCAATTCGAGCACGAGAGTATGATCAAAGTACCAAGTGATTTTCAAGTAGAGTGAAGTATAATAATATATGTATATCTTCTAAGTTACAGCGCTTCACCATCCAAGGCTACATCTCTGTTTACCGTCAGGTCAAGTGTTAACCTATTGTAAAAAAAAACTGATTGGTCGACACTTCAGCTACATGTACTAAACGGCCGATTATACTTTTGTCTTATTCATCCATTGACAGAAACTTCTAGATGAATTGAACTCCTGCAGTTGTGTCTGTCACGGATCTACGAGTATCTTTAGCTATAGATACCTCCCAATCTTGTAAATTAATCTTCATAATCATAATCATATTCTTTATTACGTCATGCGTACATAAGGTGTTACAGTATAATTTTTTCGAACGACATGAACCCTGAAAGGGCGTTGCAATGTTTGGA
>DWJN01001540.1:0-17636 GCA_018248895.1 Carystus phorcus
ACATAGAATAGTTTCAATTCTGCACATGATACTAGTTTAATTTTCACCTCGAGATGAAATAGGTATTGATTTTCTAGCGGTTAAATCCAATATTCTATCTATACCTAATTTTGCGGTAAAGCAGTAAAAACAACTAACACCTAATTTCAATTTTTTTACTCTTGCTAGAAAAATACTAGAATCGACTTTTGTGGCTAAATATCAAGCATATAACATACATTCATTACCTTTGTATTGCCAATATCATTTCAATTTACTTTTAAATATAGACAAATCGAATTGATAAATATAATAAAAAAATGTATATACGATACAAATTGTTTTAAAATTAAATCATACAAAAATTATTTTTACTAACCTAGTTTTCGACCAAGCTAACTAGACTAACGGATGACATGTAACCTCTCGCCCCCTTCCGCCTCAGGTACTACGTTCCCATTAGTACTGTTTGCGGCATTGATTCCTTTATACGTAAGCTTAATGTGCTCTTTTTTATCTGAGCACGCAAATGAGCTGGTCATCTGATGCTAAATGATCACCGTCGCACATGGAGATTAGTAACACCAGAGATGTCACGGTCATGCCGGCCATGGAAGGGGAATAGAGGGAAAAACAGTACTGGTACTCCAGGTGGCAGTTGAAACACGACCTAGTTATTTCACAACTGGTTTACTCTGGAAGGTGGTAGCTAGCCAGATTGTGGAAATCTTACCATCGCAAGGAGTGGGATACCTTTGGGAGTAGGCAATATCTGAAACCTAGAGACCTTTAAAGAGGAACTGGACGTCAGGGCCTCGTTCGATAATCAGCTGGATGCACCGCTTGAAGGTGAGGCTGACTTGGACTCAAAGATGGTGTTAAGCATATTACACCTCAAAAATGTTGTTGTTTAAATTATTTCTTGTATAATACTTTTTTATCATCCGTATCTTCATGACGTCATATTCGACAATCATCTGCTTGGTCAGCGAGTAGCTATGTAACTGTGAACACTATCAAAAGTATAATGATATGGATGTCGTAATAAACAAAATAATTTTATACCTCTAAAACAATTATTGCAGAATGTGCTTTTAATTATAACGGATTAATTAACAGTCTGTTTTTGTACTGAAAATTTTCAGATAATTAAATTTCACACTGATGTCACGCCACTCAAACATTTTCATATCGGTTGTGATGAGGTGTATCATATTAACGAGTGTGTACAATGTCGTGGTCGACATTTACAAGACATGTAAGTAAACCTGTTTAGTCGATAAAGTGTTAATAAATCTTCTTGATTTCTTTGTCATTATCTTTAAGTAAAAGAAAACCACACCTAGTAGCAATGCACTCAGCGGGTACTTCTCTTTAGCGGTGTTTGTACTAATCTGTCTATTTAATGCTTGGTTAGGTAACATTCTTCTAGGATGAACCTCACTTGTTTTTAACCTAATTTGGTTATAATCCCATTGAGTCTTACTGTAATGTGTGACACTGTGACAGAGTGTCCTACACTTTCCTCATTTCCTTCTTAGCCGTCAAGGCCTTTGCTTCTACGGATTCTTGCGAAATTGATTAGCACTTAACGTCACTTTATATAAAAACCCTCTAAGAATCAATTAACCTTAAAAATGACATGGATTTTACAAAAAGGTGAATATTTTTTACTGAATATCTCAATAAAATACGTGTTTCACGGAAAATTTCGTACAGTATTGGAATTCAATCGTTAACTTGTTACATATTTTATGGTCCATTAAATTTGAATAACGAAACAGAACAGTAAAATTGCAACACATTGTTACTGAACAGTGAAAGCAAAAAAGTTGGAATATGACTTATTCTTATAAATGTTCAATTAAATTTTACAGAAAAGCTAAAAATTTTTATTGTTATTGTTGACCAAATCTGGTGTTACATTTAACAATCACTACTTAATGAAATAAAATATTATACATTGTAGTGAATGAATGTCTTGTTTATTTTCAGAGAAATTTTCGTCAACCACGTTAAAACAGTCACGGAGGTGGTGATAGAATTTAGCCCTGAAACCACTGTTTTAATATGGGATGATATGCTTCGAAGTCAAAATTTATCTGTATGGGACAGAATGAAAAGTTTTAGTGATGTCGAAATGGTTTATTGGGATTATAGGAAAAAGATTGACATGTCCCAAGTAAGACTTCTGAAGTACCATCAGAAATTTAAAGAAATTTGGATAGCCTCAGCTTTTAAAGGTGCTGATGGTCGAATTGCAACTTTACCAAATTTAGAACATCGTTTCCTGAATCATTTCAGCTGGATGAATTTAATTCGAGGCTATAAATTTGGCGGTGAAAGCAATGTTTTTAACTTCAAAGGAATTATTCTCACGGGTTGGTCAAGATACAGTCATTTTGATCCTCCATGTGAATTACTCCCTTCATCATTACCAAGTCTTGTTTTAAACTTATTGGTGATTCAACGATTTAAAGAAGGAATCCCGAGGGATTATAGATACTTTTATATCGATGATTTTTTTGGCAATCTTCTGCGTGACGAATTTAATAAATACTTACATTGTGGAAGCTCTATAAGTATAGAATATTTTGATAACTATCAATGTTCGTTTGAGGGGAACAATCTTTACAAACTTCAAAGACTTAACGATATACTTCATAGAAATATTACAATCGGATTCAATAACATTAATCATGGTCTGTCAACAATAGAATTCTACGCAAACACAAACAATGTAAATAGAGCCATGGCAGGAACTAATATTGCATGGTGTAATAATACATTAATTGATTTATTAGACATAGAAAAGAAAATGGCACATGAAATGTCTAAATATTATGATAGATATTTTATTAATGAGTATGTCAATTTTAAAACAAACAATGGAAAAAGGATGTTGTATAAGTTATTAAAAGGTCTAATTAAGACCTTGAATGTACAAACATGGTCTAGAAGACCTTATCATTCTTAGTAGGCGAATCACAAATAAATATGGGAATTCTGCAATTTCAGCTGACTTACCAAACCTTCAAATTAAAGAAGACAGGAATAGTATTGAAAACTAACGCTGGCATTGTTAAAAAAAAAGAAATCTTTGAGGTAGAATGAAATGGCATGAGTTTGATTTACAAAGAGAGCAGGTAGATTAACATTTTTTTTTGCTCTGTGGTTGTTTTAATAATGTGTTTCAACTTCATCCCCTACACAGATAATAAAAGGGTTTAGCTATGAATATAATGGTTTATATATTTAACGACCCTTTAATCTTAAATAAAATTTATAAGAATGTTTAAGGAATTTAAGTACTAAATATACAGTAATAGAAGGTACTTCGCAACATCAACAATATCACAACAAATTTAAACAATTTGCATTCTTCGCAACATTCCCATAGCGGAGCGAAACTTTTTACCACCGAAAATAACGAAGAACTTTTTATTCAATCACAAAGGGAAGTTAAAAACATTCTGGCCAATTCTAAATAAAAGCTGGAATTTCTAGTGAACTCATCTGAATACCTAGATGCCTAAACTACTGCCTACCTGCCCTCGCTTAACATCGGAAAATCTTTCTCAATACACACACCAAAAACAATCATAGCAGGTGACAATTTCTGAACTTTTATAAATTAGTTAAAAATACTCTGAAACGATTAATTACCAATCTTTTGAAAGACCTACATAAATTTGTATTTCGTATTTCGCGGGAATAGATCCACGTCCCGAGATTAAAATTTTGAAAACAATCCCATTTAAAGACCGTAAAATGACAAGTTTTATCTTAATCCGTTCAACAATTTCCACATGCAGTATTTTGAGTTTTAGCATTAGTATCGTATCGTATAATATGAGATGAGTAGCAGGTGGCCACACCAGATTAATTCGTAACTACTTGAATTTTGTAATGATGTATGTGAAATATTGACTCTTAATAGTCCTTCATACGACATAAAAGAGATTATTAATAATTTTCAACAAGTATCTTAGCTTCGTAACTTACTGCATTTCCCTTTTTATAAACTATGTATATACTTTGATTGCGTTAATAAGCTATGGTTCCATTTGTAAAGCACTGAAAGCAATGGCAATCGAAATAAACAGACGAAAAGACATAAAATACTAGAACATTATTTTAATCCTATATGAAGATTAAATCTTAATGTCTAGAACATACAAATACTACTTGCTAATTAGGATTTTAATATTACGAAAGTAATGTGATAACCTCTAGTCTTAATGATATTACAAAACTAATCTAATATATCGGTGTCGTAGTAAACGTTTGAAAATTATCTAATCTATAAAGTTTTGAAGTGTAAATAGCTTGATTCATCTTAAGTTCAAGGCCTCCTGTATTCGAGGTCATTGGACTCTGTATCCCCAAGTATAATCCCGATGGTACCCATACGATTCATACCCATCTTATTAGCTTGGACTTATTAGTCTAAAATTCCGCGCTCCTTTATTCAGCAACGCGCCTGCCTGTGTTTTTGATATCCATGGGCAACGGTGACGATTGATAATGCCTTTTTTCCTTACTGGTTCATTATTTCCATAAAAAAATTACATTTGATATTCAACCAATATATCCATATAGGCTGGTCTTAAAACATATTTATAAATATGAAACACTTCATGTACTTATTTTTCTATCGAAGGGAGTCAAAAAAATTAAAATATAAAAAATATTTATTTACACGCAGAAACAAACACGTTATATTATGCGTAAGATTAAAATTACAATACCAATACAATAGTCAACTTGATATGGTACTTAACGGTAGCATTATTTATAACTATAACTACATTAATCTCACTAGCGCTTACTTATCTATTATTAGCATCGTTATCCTTAGTTTCTTTGTCTATGCTTTCTATTAGTTCAATTTTTGGTTTATGTACGGGCGCTATTTCTACAGGTGGAGCGATCGGTATTAAGCTACCGTCTTCTTCAGCAACCGTCAATCCAATAGTTGCACCAAGTTTCACACTAGCTTGTCTAAATGTATCGGAAAGTTTCAATTGAACAACGTTAATACACATAGAAGTTAGTGCCAAACCAAACACGAGATACAAAATAGACGACATCATGTACATCGGATGATTTGGAACAAGATCCCCTAATCCAATTGTCGACATAGAAATAAAAACGAAGTAAAACGATTCAAAGAAATCCCAAGACTCCCAAATGTTAATAATAACAGCACCAGATATCAAGTACAGAATCAAAATTAATATAGCTAAGGTTATGGGTAAATTGAATTCATCGTCGACTTCAAATACAGATGGTGCTGGCGTACCAGGCTCAGTTTCATTTTCAATATCCCTTATTGATCCAGGTTTGGGTGGCAACGGCGGTGGAACATCACTAGACTTCCTTTCAATAGGTGGTGGAATCCCCTCTTCTACTTTGTCTTCAATAATATCATCGTCGCTAAATATTTGGGACGGTCGACGTACTACGTCTACTACAATATTCAAGCCTTTCATCACCTCCTGAAATTTCATAAAAATACTTTATGTGTCGTAATTGTATATCTCGAGTTTGCCTAAGGGAATATATCAACAGCAAATGTAAAAAAATAAAAGATAACAAATATGAAAACAATATGCGAGGAGACAGTAGCGTAATCATTAATAAGTCAACACGGAAAATTCTTTACAGTATTTTGTTTCAACACAGTAAATTGAAATACAATATCAAGTAAAAAGGTCTCGACATGAGATACATTCGTGAGGCTTATTTATTATTTTTTCTTTTTGAAATGAAAATTATTAATACGTCCTATTTTTTGATAACGTTGCTATTTTGTGAGTATGACTTATATTTCTATTTTATATTTAAGCTACCATTTTTATTTAAATAAACAATTTTAAGTATGACGTTTTGTGTGAGAACCTAATTTCCTCATAAGGTATACAAAACAAAACACAATCAAATATTAATTAAGTAACATAGTGAAATTGAAATATTTTAAACATCGATTGTATCCCAAAATAGGTGTACACAAAATGATATTTGAAATTTTAAAACGTAGGCAGGTACAATACGTACATATCATTACCTACATAACAAACTTAAACAAACATTTTTGCTCTACTCTACCTTAGTAACAACACCTTAGACATCTTTTTTAATATTAATCTTATTATTATTAATGGCGACAATATTTTATCATACAACATTCTATGATACTTAAATATTGTAATGTAGGCCTTTTTATTGTCAGGGTCTCCTTTATTCTTACGTCTATACTAACTTCCCAATTGACGAGGATATGGCGCCAGGTCCCTCCAGTAAGAGTTCGCTGGGTTCTGTATCACCCATTAGTAATTTATTTATTTAGAACTTTATGCACCATACATTTGTACAGAGACAAAGGCGGACTTAATGCTATAAGCATTCTCTCCCAGTCAACCTTCAAACAGTATTAACATTAAATAAATTTAATTTAATTAATTTCGACGGTACTTATACATTGTAGTGGGGATTATATCTGCCTGGCTAGATATTAAGTTTTTTATTTAAGTCACTGTGTCGGACAGTTCATCCACCACTTCAGACCAGCAATTTCTCAAAGGTTATTTCATTTCAATAACAAACTGTCCTAATTTTAAATAAGTTAATTATTGATGTGATGGTAAGGAAGTCCAAAATATTGGATGCACTAATTTATTAAAAGCTTATTGACTCTCCTATTGAAGACCTACATAGTAATTAACCTCAAAAATGGAAGCAGGCAAAATATTATTATTTTTATCACTATCATACCTGTACAGGTGCTGTTCTTCGAACTTTACGACAGCTTCTGGTGTAGTAGAATCTTCGAATATACGCCCAAAAGAATTTGATAATCCTAGTTAAAAGCTTGCCGAAATCCGTCAAGACTAATAGGAACAGTGGTATTCCTATTATAGCGTAGATTATCGTCGCGACTCGCCCTGACGTGGTTTTTGGAGAAATGTGACCGTAACCTGAAATAAAATAAAAACAAGGAAATAAAATCGAATCAACAAAACATAGTTAAACAAAAAGGCTATGAAAATAAAACACAGTTCAAGTTTTAAACGCATTGAAAATGATTGTAATAATAGTTGTTGATTTTTGTTAAAAAAATACTTAGGATTACCAGTAAGCCTTACCAATCGTAGTAATTAAAGTCAAACAGTAGACAAAAGAATTCATGAAGTTCCAAGATCTTTGACCACTATAGGAAGTAACACCAGCTTCGTGAGCGGAATGCAGCTGATTTTCAAATTCAAACAATTTCTTTCTAGCCATTGACTTCCAGTCTTCTTCCCTTAAATAGTGACTTCCACGCCAGAGACTCTCAATGAAATCTCGCTTTACACCTCTGCTACCACATTTATATGCATTTTCAAAAGATCCTTCTAATGATTTAAAAAGCATCCCTCCTAATCCACAAAATATAATTAACAATAACGTGTCACAGATACATTTATTTCTAAGTAATTTAATCTTATTGCAATGTTCCCGATGTTCCATTTTAAATTGTTGCCAGTTAGCTAAAAATTTCCACCTTGATTTTATCACTTTCTTTTCTTTTTCTTTTATTATTTTTTGAAGTTTAGCTTCAGTTCTCTTTTCATCTGAGTCATCTATACTTTTTCGTTTTACAACTTTAGGTTCAGCTATAGATCGTTTCCGTAAAACTGATTTTTGTTCGATCTCTATATCTTTTGGTTCATCTTTGATCAATATTATGTTATTGAGACTTTCTCGTTTATCAACTTCATCACTCAATAAATTAAGCTTATGCGTTAGTTCTGCTGTTTTTACTGACAAATCGAATTCGTATTCGTTTTCGCTAGGCGAAGTTGAATAACAACTTGAAGTATATTCCGACTGACTTGCATCAACGTATCCGGAGCTGTGTCTACTATGTTTACTATGTTTGTCTTGCGTTGGGTCTACTGTTGGTTTATCCTGCGATAAACCTGCTAGAATTTCTTTTTCGCTTATTATATGAATAGTCTTAGGACAAGATATTCCACGTGTGTTTCGAAGCGTTGTTGGTGTTTTATTTGGAGTTTTTAAAACTTTGCTGTAGTTTTTATATTCAGATGGTAGCCTTGGATCATCCTTTGGTATTGATAAGCTTCTAGCTCTTGCTTTTTGCATCATTTCTATAATTTCACGGCTCGTTTGGCTCATACCTGTTGCTGTTTTATCTATAATCGCAGGAGTATCGTACCGATTCATCGACTGCGAGCGATTTGCCCTTGGTGATTTATTCTTTATAAAACGACGTGGTGTTGGTATTACCTTACGTTTGGGTGCACTTGTAGAATTATTTTGTGCATATATTTGATCCTCACTCATCTCACTTTCACTTGTTTTACCCTGTAAATCATGGGTATTTAATTAATTTTTCTTCTTACATAATTTTAAATGTGTTATCATATTATACTTCACTTATAATTTAGAATGTAAATCTTTATTTACTACTGTGCCAATTGAAAATATAGACCTACTAACAAAGCAAGTATAATAAACAAAATAACATAAAAACTGACCCCAAATCTTGTAGCTGATTTACTCCTTGCAGGTTTTACAGGCGGTACTTTGCTTTGTATATCTTCTCTACTAGGTTTATGTGGTATTTGTTTCACTATAGTTGGCTTAGCAGCATCGGAAAGTTTTCTACTAGGCGTTCTTACTATTCTTTCTCTTACTTCCACCTTGGGTTTTTGATCAGGAAGTACTTTTTTACTTGGTGTCCTTTCTAATTGTATGACTTTAGTTACTAGTTCACCAGGAGAAGCGGGTATTTCCTTTGTAGCAGTCTGTAAATTTTGTTTTGGTTCGTTATCTTCAAAGTTAAATTGGTCATTTTTAACCGGAGTCTTGGGTTTTTTAGGTTTTTCAGTAGTTTTTATTTCGTCAGGATAAACTATTTCCTCTAGTTTTTTGGGAGTAGATGGTAAAGAAAATGGAAACTCTTTATCTACTGGTGAACTAGGATTAGTAATAGGTGGTGACAACGAAGGCTTCAGCTTTTTAATTTCAGTAGGAAAAGATTCTTTTGGTAAGGAACCATGTCTGTTTGTATCCTCATCTTTTGGACTCAATACATATTTTGTGCTGAGTAATTTATTTGTAGGATCAATGAAACTTCCTTTCCGTTCCAATGTTGTTCCTTCTTCTTTATCTTTATCTTTATCAGGAATAGCGAAGGGTGAAATACTTCGACGTCTCCTCTCTGTTGCTGCCATAGCTCTTGCTTCAAGAATTTCATCAGTATCTAAGTCATATACTGGGTCTGGACTTTTTGCTTGTTCTTGAACCAAACGTTTCATTTCTTCATAAGTGTCATCTGCTTCGATTTCTCGCGAAGTACGCTGTGGTGTCATCTCTTCATCATCAGAAGTAGTATCTTCATGGGGTACCAAGGTTCTGCTAGGTTCTGGAGTCTTCTCTCTTTGTCTTGTAGCCTGCATTCTATTTTTAGATAAGTTTCTACGTTTCCTGAGAGACTGTTTTTGCATCGTGTCATCCATTTCTGTAGATGTTCCTACACTAGGAGAATCGGGTTCATTTATTCGGTCAGATCCAGAGCTATCGCGTTCGAGTTTTGGTACAGAAATACTAATAATATTACGATTTGTTTCACTATCATCTTCACTCATCCCCAATTTACAGCAACTGAAAACCAAAAAACAAAAACTACTTAATTCTAGTGACACAGCAGTCATAGAACTGATCTAAACCAATTGACATGATGCTATCGAAGCGATTGATTTTTGGCACAACGTTGCATATTGGCTGCCAATACTTGATCATTATAAAAGTTAACGATAGTGGTTAGACAAATAACAAATGTAAACTTACCATTCGCATTTAGACTCGCTTTATCACATCGGGGTCAAAGCGTTCTAATAAAAGAATCTATTTTAGACGTCTCATCACATGAGGCGTAAACAAACGCAATGAATTTGGTATTTGATCCATGTTACTTAGTTTAACTTCATGTTGAATAAATAGCAATTTTTAATATCACTGACGTATAACTTTCGGTTAAAATTTCAAATTAAATGACGTGTAATTTTCGAAATAGTCTCACGTTTGTAGATCACGGGGACTGAGCGCAAGTGCGCCAAGGGAGCCGGGCAGTGTTCCAAATTTAAAACACCACAACAACATTAGATCTTTGTGTGTGTGCACTGAAAATAAAAACGTATGATCGTTGGTGTATTGAGTATTTCACGAGAAATCTCGAGAGAGAGTCGGTCGCTGTACAAGTATTGCTTCTCCTTCTTCATGATAAAGTATTTGTTTTAAAATAGAAGTAAAAGAAAAATAATGGTTTCTAGTACTGTCTAGTGTATCAGTGATACCTATAAACAAAATATTTGTTTTAGAAAAAATGTGCATTATTTTAGCTGCACTATTCGGTTACAATAAAAAATTAATTACTCCATAGAATAGATGATAGTGACCTTGTTTGTGAATCAACAGGTTCTCAGTTTGATCTCCTTCTGTGGCAGACATTTATATGACAGATAATTATTTTTCACGAAGAATTTGTATTAGTATGTTATTACCCGTTGTCCTAAGTGAACGACAAACGCGACAACGCGACGCGATTCGACCCGACGTGAGAATGTCAAATAGTCTTTGCATGCATTCGTGTCCTGCGCTGTCGCCTTAATCAGTGTCATTGCTAATATGGTTGTATTGTGTCGCTTACCTAGGACAACGCCTTATCCAAGACGTTTAAGCCATTTGCGACACAGGTATTCTTAGTATGGGGATATGAATGCTTACGCATTTAAATATCAATAAATTCACCTAAATTAGAGCTTAAAATTATTAAATATAAAACAAAAATTGACCCTAAAATTTTGCACAAAAAAAATTATCGCAGTCGAAAGTCACATAAAGTAACAAAAAGTAATAAGTATATTCAATGTTCAACACTCGAATTAATTAATAATTGAAACAAAAGTTATAATTGATAAAATACAGAAATACAGTTTTATACATACCTACATTATCTTTATTACCCGACTACAAAGTGTCCTAATGGTTTCATTCATAGCTATTGACAGATTTTTAAATCTCAGACAGTCAAGTTATTTCGAAGCTACACAATCGTTGCCAGGTGCAGCACCAATTATAAGTATAAATTAACGCTACACACACAGCCCCACACTAGGATTCCTTGTGTCATGGGTGCCATGGACACACACACACCCAGATCGAGAACATAAATTTAAATGCATCATTCAAATTTCCGCATCGCTGGGAACCGTATAAAGGACCCTTTGAACGGCGCGGCGATTCAGCATATTGACCATTACGCTACACGGGTCGACAAAAATATATACATACCTAAAAGTAACTCATAAGTAACACAGAATAAGGCTCTAATTATTAAACATATGAAATTACTTATATGCCTTTTATTAATAGTCTATAATTATATAAGCTAAGAAGAAACTGTACACTTTTTAAACCCTCTAATAATCAAGAGCTTATAAACTCAACGTGCGCTATGTGTATCTAATTTGTGGCTATTAAACGAATGAGCCGATTTTGATTTAGCTTAATTCTGTTTAAAATGTGACTTGATTAAAAGTGTTCTCAACTTTTCATACAAGTCTATTCAGCTAATTTAATAAGCAAAAAGCTGAAATAATATTTTCAGGTCGACAGTTACCTAATACCAGATGTTTAATCTTGACCATTGGCTTAATTATGAAATCGCTTTTTTTATAAAAAAAACTATGTATTTATTGGGTCTATGACTTAAATAGTAATAGCATTATATAATATCAAGAGTCGTCGACTTCGTAGGACTATTTGTGTCTATTTCTTCAAATGAATTGATTAAAATTTAGACTTATCAATTTCATATTACTGTTATTCAATACGAAGGTTACCTAAGTACAAACCAAAACAATTCCTACTTCTGTCATAATCTTTGGTGTTAAAGCTATCCATGACCCTCGATTATCACTTTCTGTTAATTCGTTTGTTGAAAATTGACAAAAACAAACGGAATGGTATGAATGGAATGCGGTGGCTTGATCGTAAATCCTGAATGCACATTTTATTAATTCAAATATTATTCGGTATTTTTGTTTTACGGAAACGGCAAAAAATAACCAATTCAGTATGTGTTTTTCAAATGGTTTATGCCTAAATTTTGAGCTGAGAAACATCTGTGTAAAAAATGTTAACCATTTAATTCAATTTGCCTTGATAAGCCTTATATTCTTGTCCAATAAATATCATGCGAAAATATAGCCATTAAAAACCCCTTTCGTTAAGAAACGACATCTATTTCATTAAGACCCATCAGCAACAATCGCATTATAAATCACTATAAATATGTAGAAGGATGAGAGTTGTCCCGAAACACTAAGAAAACGAAATTTTTGGAAACCATTTCCTGTTTAAAAACGATGTAAGTGTTATTATTATAGCTAGTAGAACCGGAGAACTTATCACCTTGGAACATTAGTTCCATTTTTATTACAATTCTTATCAATGCACAGCTCCTATTAGGCTGTATCGTTATGTTATACAGCCCATAGCCTTTCTTGGTAAATGTGCTATCCAAAACAAAAATAATTTTCAATTCCAACTACTACTTCCTGAGATTAATACGTTCAACCAAACACTCTTCACGTTTATAATATTAGTATAGACATAAATTTAATACAGCAACCATTTCAAAACTATAACAAGTATTGTGTCTACTAGTAACAGAACAGAACAACACATTTCCTACACGGTGCACGATTCAAAGCACCTTTAGGTACTAAAATATCCCTGCACATTACGTGCCTGCATGAAAGGTATGGCACGATGTGCGTGATACATAACATGCTATTGTAAACCGGCAGGCGCTGATGTTCTGTAGCAGATTTCTACGTGTATTGCATTACACTCCGTTCAATATATCCGTTTTCATAACACGGGCTACTGTTGTAGCGTTGAATGACATTGCTTTATGTCATGGAAATAATATCTAAACGCGAGTCGTGATGACGAGCATTTGTATACGGATATTTACTCGCAATTTAATTATAACACACAACGTGTATGAAATGATATCTATTTATTTGTATTTGCTTACTTTTCGAGAGCAAAACTATGGCATTACTTCAACCTATGTAGAGGATTACTTAACGGGAAAGGACTTAGACGAAGAAATAGTAAAGAAACCAAAACGAAAAAAAACACATGGACGGTTTTCCTATGCACTGTAGTTACTTATATTACCCATTACTTATGGCTTTATTATTATAAAAAATATGTACCAGCATCCCCATATTTAAAATAATCATCTAATTTGTAATAATCTTTCGACATAACTTAAATTATATTAAGCTTTATATTTACAGTTTAAGATTTCGGTTAATTGTAATGGAATTTTGTTATAAATTTAGACACAGGGACACAGGAAGGACATAGTTTTACTCAATTTTAATTGTATTGGACATCTAAGACCGCAAGTGTGTGGGAAAGATTTTCTTATATTTTTTCTACGTACTACTACGTACAGTTGAAAACAAAGACGAAATGCGTTCCGAGTACATACATATACACGGCTGTAAAAAACAATAGTGTGCACTAAACAAATAAAACTTTAAAATCTGAACAACGTGGTAAACTTTTTGTAACGTCCAACCATTAATCTTACTTGAGACGGAGTACGTTCCGGGAATTGCTGATAAAAGTAGGGAACAACATTTCTTTTCTTGTAATGTACGAAGTAGCTAATACTTAGCTCGAGTGTTCACTGTTTAGAGGCGCGGTTACAACCTATTAAATAACATTTATACAAGGTTCCTTAGTCATGTATAGTGAAAGTTTATTGGAATTAATATCCCGCACTGAGGAGTCTAGTTAGATACAAACAATTTTCGAAAGTATAGCTACGCTCGATTCAACAAATCTTTACTGTAAAAAGTTTATAAAAAGAATGTCGACATGTGTCTTAAGTGGCAAAGAGTATAAAGTGAAAGCCTATTGACTATTGACTTGAAGATACATAATCGTAACCCCAGCATAGGCAAGCTAATCCAGTCCAGTAAATTGTGAAGTTGTACTTTAGGGATACTTTTCGTGCGCTACGATGTAGAAATAGGATGGACTTAACCATGTAATTCCTGCGCATCCTCCAAATATGTATCAATAAATGTATATATAATTAAATAAATAAATAAATATATACAATACGCAAGAGTAGAATTGTGACCTTCCTCACCTATAGTAGTGTAGATAGTTCCAGCAAAGAACATCGAATTCCAAAAAGTCCAGGTTTTTTGCGTAGTGTTGTTGTTATTCACGTGCTTCAAATGCTCAGTGTAACTATTCTCGTACGTTATTAAATCATCCTGGATCAACTTGAGGAAATCTTGATAATTCTGGAATTGTAAAAAGTAATAGTTTATTGTTGATAGTTTTACGAAGCTTCATAGATTTATATCGTTCACATCAACATGGACATGCTTGTTTCTATGTGACTAATGGAACGATAAGTATTTTTATCCTGGTTCGCTATGGAATCCTCTAGATACAGAAGTAATAAATCGTTATTTTTTTAACTCAAACGTGAAATCGCCTTTCGTATATCCATATTTTGCTGTTTGCATTCACCATGTCCGCGTTTAAATGGTTTAAAATTACGCAAATACCAAATTTGTTAATTAGCGTGAAATGATGTTAACTTGAATGCAGTGTCAAAGATCTAATTTATTAATTATTTCTGGAACTGACACAGCAATCTGTAATGGTTAGTCATGCGACTACGAATGAATAATGCCATCCTTGTTAAATCTCAACTCGAACCCAATTATAAAACTTTTCAGAATATCAGAATTGCAATCTCAAGTGTCGAAGAGTGTTGTAGTGAAGCAATATCAACTTGACACAAAATGCAGTATACTTTTAAAGTTAGATACTTAAAAAATATAGTTTTACCAACCTCCATAATTGTTTTATTCGTTACAATTTTCTCTATTTTATCTGCTACTTCTTTTCTGACTTCGTCTATTTGCTTGTCATATTTCTCTTCATGGGGACCTGCAAAGCAACAATTCTACGTTATTTTATATAAAGAGGCAACTAATAGATTTTGTTTCAATCTAAACTTCAACTGCTGCTTTTCAAGCTATTAAGTATTAAGAGGTGTTTAGCTTGAAAGACAGTTAAAATGTGTGTTGAATAAAATATAATGTTTTCTTTTTATTCTATCGTTTTATGTGGAAGTAAATATTAAATCTATTGCTTAAAGCACTCATTGCCCACTGGCTCGCGTCCATCCTAAGCAATCGATGGAGCTAAGCAATTACGGGCGCGGTCAGTAACTGGATGGGTGACTGCTAATGGCAAAAATTTCTTGATCGTTTCCGTGCATCGGAGCGCACGTTAAGCAGTCAGTCCCGGTTGTTATCGTAGACAGCAGTCACGGGCGGCATAAATACTTGGGTTGGCCATTAACTTCTCCACCAACCCGCAGTTGAGCAGAGTGGTAGAGTATGATCTAGACCTCCTCAGTAATGAGGATAGACCCGTGCTCAGTAATGGCCCATTAATAGGTTGACGCCTCTAAATCTATCATTCTATTAAATCCATAAAAGGAAACTAATTAATGTGATAATTTAATGCCTTCACAATTCAGTGGTTCACAAGTAAGTCTTCTGTTAAAGGACGGAATTCGAATTCATTAACTATAACTTGGTACGGATTGTTTTAAATTTGTATACAAAATTTCTACAGAAATACGAAAATTTGATTAATTACAAATAGCTGCGATAGTACAGATTCAATTACCGGGTTTCCAATAAAATCGTGCATAATACCTGACAAACAATTCATTCAATAAAACCAATTATGGAACCAATCTGTAGCGGCTTTAATCTCTATTTGATATTATTTTATTTGTATTAATAGCTAGAAATAACTCTTGCTTCGATTCAAATCTACTGAGGAGACCTTAAAAACGTTTAGATCAGGTTAAATAGAAACTCTTTTTATTGATGAAACGATTAAAATTTAACCAAAACTGACGAGTGAAATCAATAATTAATCTAATCTAAAATCGTTTGAAAATTTAATCCAGGCATAAAAAGGTATTAATCAAATCATAAATTGAAATTGTAATCTTTAAGTCAACTTAAGCTTACGACAATAGGAAAGTGAAACCCGCAGTCAACTTATTTTTTTCTACGCTGTTTAAGGGAACAAAGATACAGAAAGAAACTCAAGCAATCTAAAAAAATAAAGCTCATACTCAAAACCCTACACTAGGGATTAATCCTGTGTCGTAGATGGGCAACACACAAAGACAAACACACACAACTAGGCCGAGAACGCAAGATTATACTCATAAATTTCTGCCACGCTGGAAATCGAGCCTAAAGCCCTTCGAACTAATACAACTAAGTTAATTCGCTTTACCACCCAAGTCTACTTACTCTGTCCTTCGTCAGCTCCGCACTCACTCCTTTCATACACATGTCATCTTTTCTTCGGCCTACCTCTACCCTTATCTACCACTGTCCACTTTCAAATCCAATACTTCGAAGCAATGGAACATGGTAACCCAAAATAATTTTCACTAAAATACCTTCTATATAAAGACACAAAGTTACAAGTTTGTTATGCGTATTCAAAATATATTCCGGATCCTTTGAAAGTTTGAGATGAAAAAGATCCAAATTATTATTTTTAAAGGCTGTTTTTATAAGGACCAATCTAAGAGTACAAGGTTCGCCCATTTACCTCGAGGGCGGATTACTCAAGACCTTCGAAACCGTTAAAACTTAATGGAGTTATGTTACAAATCAAAACAATTTCAATATCTATTTACTTTAGATACGTTTGAAAGTGAAAATGAGAGCCTTAAAGATTGAATTTAATTTTTTTTTGCGCCCTCCATTTTTCTGGGTGACCACGCCATCTGTTAAAATCTTATGGAACTTAATCCTCGTAAGATATGAAACAAATAATTTGCAATAAAATAATATTGTGACTATAAATTGAGATTTATTTATTTATTTATTTATCAAGATATATGTATATATATATTCAAAGATCTATATATGTATATGGCCGTAAATAGTATCAAGCGTTACATTGCAGAAATCCATTGCTATTAAGTTAATATTACTTTACTTAGCAACAACCTGCTACCACGATGTATGATAATATATGTATATGTAAGTTATAGCACAAATCTATAAACAATCATCAGAATCAAAACAATACCCATAATAATAAAATACTTTTAGAATCCATTACGTCCGTTCACTCTTTATTCTGCTGCATTCCGTTATAAATCAAACAATGAATCACGATGTCATTCAGGCTTCGTTTAAAGAATTCCAGTGATTTATTGACTCTTTATTGCATTTTCACGTTGATTGAATTATTTCCATCTCCTGGAAACTTTATTTAAAACGGCTTTGGCTTTCAATTCATTGTTGTATTATAACTATAAATATCGATCGAAATTCAACCATAATATATTTAAATTTTAAGTTTGAACATTAATAAAATTTTATTGTTAAATACGACACTATAAACAAAAGGGTATATGTCAATATTCAAATTCATTTATTTATGTAAGTATTATTTCAATACACTTATGCATGTAATTTTTTTATTCTACC